>OY759267.1:39540438-39730438 GCA_963662155.1 Lamellibrachia columna | reverse complement strand
ATTTGATTTGAACCCCCCTCTGAAAAGTGTGAACCCAATAACATGAAGATAATATTAATTTTTTTTTTTAAATATGAACCCCCTTTTTAAAAAATGTTAACCTGCTTCTCAAAAGCGTCAACCCCTCTCCCAATATTATTTAGTATTTTTCATAAACGTGGACTCCCTTCTCAACAACGTGAACCCCCAATAACACGAAGATAATATTATTTTCATAAATGTGAACCCCTTCTCAAAAGCATGAACCCAACAATAATATGAAAATAATATTATTATTTTCATATTATTATGAAAATAATATTATTTTCATATTATTGGAGGTTCACGTTTTGGGAGGGGGGCTCACGATTAGGGGTTTACATTTTTTTTATAAAGGGGGTTCATATATTTAAAAAAGGGGGGTTCACAAAAAGGGGGGTTCGTGTGAACCCCCTGAACCTCCCTGGATACGGGCCTGCACCGGAGTGATTATAATCCTAGCAGCCGTTACACCCCAGACAGTGTCAATAACAACAACTGATAACAACCGATGGACGTCATTGGTTACACTAGTATAGGTTCTAGAACATTGAAGATCCACGTAGATCTGCAAACAAGCACACCGAGCCGGGCTCCACCTGTCATGTCTAACTAGGTCGAAATGAGCGATCGCCATTATTGTGTTATTAAATATTGTCATTGACAAAACAACTGTCACAAGCGCTCGAATAGTGTACAGTATGATCAGCTTACAAACGTTGTGAAACTTAAGCGCTGTCGATAGATATAAACACAATGTAGACAATACTGTGACATACTGTACTCACCCTAGCGCTTAGATACACATTGAACGAGTTAGTTTAGTTGCTGTCTAGCTTTTTGTCGAAACGAGGGAAGGTAGTTCTGGTCTACGACCTCGCCGCGTTCCGGTTGATTGATTCCAGTCACAACAGCGCATACGCGACAAACCGGAGTAGTAGGTCGCGCATGCGTACATGCGCGTACATGCGCGTACATGCGCGTACATGCGCGTACATGCGCGTACATGCGCGTACATGCGCGTGCATGCGCGTGCATGCGCGTGCATGCGCGTGCATGCGCGTACATGCGCGTGCATGCGCGTACATGCGCGTACATACGCGTTGGGCAGAAAGATGTCTACACAAACAGCTATTCATCCTTGTCAAGTGTGTCGGGTTTAGGAGTTGGTAGATCGTATGGAAATGGAAATAAATACCTGTAAAGAGATTCAAGTGTTTATGATAGAATTATGTTTCACGTTTTCCATTTCCCATTCTCACCATATAGGTAGTATGTACATGTATGTACGTGTGTGTGTTCGTGTTCGTACGTGCACGTGTACGCATAGTGCGTGCGTGTGTGCGTACGAACTATTATATAACTATATGTACACATATACAACTTGTGATGCAAATTGAATACGACAATCTAATTAGAACATGAAAATGAGCGCCCACGGCAGCACCACTCTGTAGGCCCTAAACCCTATATGCAGCGTATAAAGCACAACTTCATGTCCTACAAACAAACGTCCATATTTATGACGTCAAATCGCAACACCGAATTTGATGTGTGCATTTTGTCATTATATGTGACCTTTTCAAAGTCCATGGCCGGACCACTTTTTTCCAAGCCTCAAAAATGCCCTGGCAACTAAATAAACAATGGTTCAAAGCCAAAACTTTCCGTGCCTTATATTTATATAATTAAACAGGTCTATGCTTGCCTTCATTTGCAATTACTGAAACTATAAATTAGCACGCGATCATATGCCGACGATTTGTATAGCTAATATTTTAAGAAATCGGTAACAAAATTACATTCAGCAGTCACTTGAGTTAGACTATCATCGGCCCGCGGTTGAAGTTTTAGAAATCGAAGGATCAGTGCTGTCAATCATGCATCACGTAAACTCTCCGCGTGCGAAACTAGATTCCCGCCCGCGATCGCTTCCCACCGAAAACCGCGTCGTCTGCATCCTTGCGCCGTAGTAGATGAATATTTAGCCAAAATGCCGACTAGAAAAAGAAAATTAGGGAAAGGGAGAAAATGGCCGTTGGCTCGAAGTCAATACGATCTCTCTTCGCTCCTGTGTAAGTTACTGAGCCAACTAATATTATGCGTCATTAAATTGGGATGTTCAGACCGAATAAATTTCTAAAATGACATTGTAATGTTGACCCATGATTGAGGTTGCCTATACTAGCTATCAATATAACCATGACCATGTTGAAAACATCTGTTTAAGCAATCGCTACTGAATTCGGCCCACGCTAGTAGAGGAATTCTAAGCGGCAACTTATATATCTATATATATGATTATATTTAATTAAAAACAATTTAATCCTTAACGCATCTGTACGTTTTTCAAGATTCGAAAACGCTAATAATTTATCATATAACATTTCCCAGTTACAACAAAAAGTTAAGTCAAAACAAAGAGCGTAATAAGGTCCCTGCCCACGCACCCCACTTTCCAGTTAGAATACGACAGTCGTTTCGGTCCACGGAGCTTGCTGGCACCAGTTACAAGCACAGTAGATTCGGTCCATGCGAGCGAAAACACTTCACGGTTTACCGTTTGCGAAAGCGGTTGGTTCGGCCCATAGGCCGAACCCATTATAGGTTTTTGTTTCATTATAGTCACTTCATCATTGGTTAAAAAGTAAGTAAATTCTGAGACTTTCCCTAAAATATTTTTCATTAGACACAGTCACAGAATGACCCATATACAAATGGGTCATTCCACAACGAAGTGAATAAAGACTAAACAGTTAAACATCAATTATTTTATTAATCATTTATATTTTGTGATAGCCAATATGCTAAAGTTCATGTATCTAAAAACAGACAGCGAATCAAATTGCTGCCAAAAAATATCGTATGCACACCTATTATTTTGTCAAATAAATGCAACAAAAACCACAGATATAAAGCATTATTTTTATACATTTATTATATTTTATACAATCAAATAAAAGTCACATACATATATTATATTACTGAATAAGCTATATATAATTTGTTGTAAGATCTATGGATGCTGTATACTTGAAACCAGCTTACAGCAATTATATAAGTCAAGAACCCTGCAAATGACAAAGAAAATCTTATCTGATCCCACCCACTTTTTACATGACCAATATGCGCTTCTCCCCTCCGGAAGGAGGTACAGAATGCTCACTGTAAGAACTCAGCGTGCCCTTAAGTCTTTCATTCCATTCTCCATTAAGTTTCTGAATCAGTCGTAGAAACATCATTGATCAAATTTGTCGCAGTCTTTTAATATTTGCCACACTGTATTAACATATTTAATTCATTCCTACGTGACCTCACCACGTACTGCTGGTATGATATTCATGATTCTATTATATATAACACTTAGTATTACTCAATATCTACTTTGTCTACTTACTTGATTTTATTACTGTACGACCTGCTGGTTGAATGTGATTTAAAATATGTTTTATGTTCCCTCCTCAGTCTAAGATGTATTTTCATTTTTGGACAATAAAGTTATTATTATATTATTATTATTGTTACTTCCTTATTATCTTACCTAGTACCTACATGGTACACCTACTGCAGTTGGTGATATGATATGGTTTGGATGTAGCTCTCAGCCAAATAGAACCCCTACAAATGTAACGCGAATAACCGAAATAGCACATTTTCCTCTCTGTCCTCTGTTTCTTGTATGTAAACAAGACCGGTTATTTTCCTGCACTGAGTTACGCGTCAATACGTGTAAAACGAACCAATTTTCAGGACATTTCAAAAGTAGATGTCTCAGAATTTTTTTTAATTTTAACTGACGATTAAGTAACTATACCTGAGCACTTTAGCAAAAGAAATAAACATGTACATGTAAATTGTATCTGTAATGCTTTTTAATGCATTATTTTACCTGTTTTCAGGTGCTTCTAACTTGAGAAGTTTACAAGCTACATATCCGAAATGTGCTGAATATATAGACATATTGGTATATATTATCCATGCAAAATTCAAAAGTGAAAGAACAAAGGACAATGGGTATACCGGTTGCACGAAAATGGAAAAGAGCATTAAAACAATTGGGAGAAGGATTTCAGCAGTCTGTATTTCATTTTTGTATTACAGTTCAATGTCCAAATTACTACCACCTATTGGCAGGGATACTGGTAATAACCTATTTGTTCAGAATGCGAACCAGTTGCTATACTTTCAGAGTAATTCAGCCATAAACTTTCACTTTTCTGTATTTTACGAATTTCAGCAGCCAAAATGAGAATGTGGGACAAATCCTATGACCACCAATTTTTAATGTGCATAATCATTTATTAGGTAAACAACATTAACATTCCAGGATGGTGAAAGTCAGTTCTGCCCACTGGTGTTTTCTCCTAAAGTTCTCCCAAATTGGCCAAAAATATCCAAAATAAATGTGGCAGAACACCATTCTGAAATTTTCATTGTAATTGTCACCATACTTCTTCAGTCTTCACACCAGGGAAAAGATGAGCACTTACTAAATTGTCCGTTTTTGAAAAAAATTCTATTCAGCTAAATGCAACGGTGCAATTCTAATTCAATTTGTTTCAATTCAGATTTACATTTGTTCCTGAAGTGAAGAAATAAAACTTAGACTTTCCAGTGATGCTACTGAGTCCCGAAGCACTGTTTGCAGGACAGTGGAGGGCCATCATCTCAAATGAGCTTTTTCAGGAGAGACTACATAAAATTGTAGTTGATGAGGCTCATTGCATTACTGAATGGTAATTGAAACTTTCATAATTATATCGGCATTGACTATACAATTCATTTTTTTTCATACATAAAAAAGTAAGTTTACTGCATTATTTTAATTTATATTCCTTATAATGTTCATTACATTGATATAACTACTAAATGGGATATTACTGTCATGACAGAGAACTTTAGTTCCATAACTTACAGTTTAAAGCGTAGACAAAATATTAAGGGTGACCCATATATAGACACATTCCATACCTGGCGTTGTGTTTGTGCACATTAATGTATCGTGCGTGTGATACTTATTAACATCGATGCGAAGTTGCACAGAGAATTTGATTTTCAATAAAATTTGCCGTTTTACATACACAGTACATGTGTCCCCGTGTTGTAAGAACAATCGACCAGTTGTCACATTTGGTCTATATGTTGCTTACTACCCGATGTCCCATTAAAACAGCTTCAAAATGACATATAGATTATCATTGTGTGATAGGCATGTGATAATCAGATAATTTCAATGAAAGTTAGTGCATTATCTGGAAGGCCTGGCCACCAGAAGACAGACATTTAGAAAGTTGAACAAGTGCAGCGTTCCGCAGCTCGTTTTGTCACTGGTGACTGTCGGAGAACTTCAACTGTCACTGCCATGTGTGCTAACCTCATATGGGATACATTACACACTAGACGTTGCATCAGAGATGCCGCTCTGTTTTATAAGATTCACCATGGACTAGTTTGTATCAGTTCACCTACCATCATTGTTACAGCAGATGCTCGCACTAGACGCCACCACGGGTATAAACTCTGAACACTTCCAGTCTCCTGCATCATCTACCAGCACTCATTCTATGTTCGCTCTATCCCAGTGTGGAAGTCCCTCACCCAGGAAGCAGTCACCAACGGCACCAACGGCAGAAGCATTTCAGAAAGCCGCCCTCGAAGTTATTAAGTCATCGTAGACGTCCATTTTAACCGTGAACTGTACAAATTTTTTGTACATACAAACGTTTTAGAACACCCCACCTTGGAAGATGACGTTGCAAACTGCAGGATAGTAAATTATTACTTTTTAGCAGTATATACTTGAAGAGGCCGTTCAAAGTTCGCCATTTTCGACCAGATTCTCCTCCTCGTCTTTGTCGCGTTCACTGCTGCTTTGACCCTTGTGATTGTCTTTGACCCTCGTGATTGTCTTTGACCCTCGTGGTTGTCTCTTCGGTCAATGTCGAAATAATCGCTAAAACACAGCCAAACTCGAAAAACCGCCATTTTTAATTCCACATTCTCCTTAGCAAAGAACTATTTTGTAAAAATACAGATGGAAGGTACATCTGGATTGAATTAAATACACAACCTCCAGAAAGAGCAGCATTGATTTGACGAAGTAGTGCAATAATAATATATGAAAAATGGAAATTGTCAGCAGATTGACAGTACCATTAGATGTACTAGCAAAATGCCCATCCTATGGACGGGATAACTTTGTAGTTCGTACGTGACTGCAAAATGTCAGGATACACAATATTATCACAGAAATATCCATCTATACCTTGGTACACGGTGCTGCCAGTCAGTATATTGATGGTTTCTTGAATTAGCGACGTAAAACTGGCAGTCATAGTGACGGGTAGCGACACCTGGCCTTGTATGACGTAACTTTGGATAATCAAAGAAAAGACGCATGACGGTGTCTACAACTAAGTAATTGTTCACACTAAGTAATTGTTCGCACTAAGTAATTGTTCACACTAAGAAATTGTTTGCACAGCGTTGCGGACAATTGTACGTAATAATTACAATTTGATTGTTCGTAGAAAATGTAATAGCGGGATGAATCTCGAAAAAAATTAAACTGAAACACAAATGAACCATTTGATAAAAAGATTGCAAAGAATGTAGCACTGGAAAGTACGCGTCATAGTTAAAAAAAAATCAGAAATGAGCGCATAATTTCGTGTTCGTAATTTTTTGGCGTTACGATATAGAATGTGCCTATTGAACGATTCGTTGTTTTGATGGTCGTGGTTCATCACGGGCATTTCAATAGAAGCAAATAAACACACAAGTCAACGGCCAGGCACAATAATCACTTCTAGGCGGTCGTTAGGATCAAATATTGCATCTGAAAATGCTGTCTTTGACAAACCAGAAAATGTCCAGTCAAAGTTATCATTAGATACGCACAACAGAAAGGATGTTTTTGGTAATACCGATGATCACATACGTATAATACAGGCAGCTAATTTCGACCGACTCCGTTAACAATATTTTTTAAGTAATTAAGATTGTTGTGTGGCAGTAGAACGTAATCACGATATATTTAGCAGTGTAAGCTGGATAGCTTGTCTGTTTTTGGCAGTTGATCAATTCCAGAAACAGTTTCCACTCCCGGGGGCTGGGGGTGGTCGCACTCAATACATGCCAGTATGCCATCCTTGAGAATTGATCTAACTGAGCCTCCCCTCTAAACACGTTTTTCGACTTCTTCCACAAATATACCCGTTTCACTTTGAGCGGATTGATATATGTACACCCTTTTCCTTGGACAGGAGTCACATTCCACAAGTTGCGCAAAATTATACAAGTTGATGGAGCAAAACCATATACAATCTTTAACGTGTAATCTATGCACTGTTTCATGATATGCGATGTAGATTAATTCACTAACTTATTTTATTCATAGATTAATGCTAATTAAAGTACCAGATGTCCAAATATACACCCTTATAGACACATTAAGTGTTACCTGATACCCTAAACACGCTGCGTGCGTTAGCATTGCGTTGGACACAGACAACATACACATATAACGTGGAATTTGCCTCAAGGATGGTACACTGGCAATGTATTGAGTGCCCCCCCGGACTGGCAATGCATTGAGTGCCCCCCCCGGACTGGCAATGTATTGAGTGCCCCCCTCCCCCCGACTGGCAATGTATTGAGTGCCCCCCCCCCGGACTGGCGATGTATTGAGTGCCCCCCCCCCGGGTTTCCGCTAAACTCGAAGTAGAGAACTGTCTCGGTGTTGCGCCACCTGTGTGGTTACAAGATAAGAGGCACTTAGTTGAGACATTGACAAAACTCTTAACAATCCAGCGGTGTGTCCCCAGACCTGTGTAAACCAGTTTAACAAAGTCAGCTAACAAGTTTGCTGTCGGTGGGCCTATGCAAGACAAGTCGTGGAAGAATTCCCAGTAAACCAACGATTGCTGCAATAATCAATTGTGGCACTATACGGTAGGGCATGTCTAACCATATCATCGGTACGGTTGGATTGTGCCCAGGCAAGGGTATACGCATGTCCCTTCTGTCTTAGAATGTGACGTGTTGACTGGAAGCATTAATTTGGTTGTGACGGCCTGCATGCCCGACTGAGTGTCTACATTCAATAGCATCAATGCACGTAGGGGAGGCCGGGGCAAAGCGGACACCCTAAGTCTACATTCGATAGCATCAATGCACGTAGGGGAGGCCGGGGCAAAGCGGACATTCTAAGCAAATGACTGTCTGAAAAAAATGATCACGCTAAGAAGAGATGCAGCTGTCAAATGAGGCAATTCTTCCAATGGAAATAAACGCGAACCAAGCCTTGGAAACGCACGAAAACGAAACGATGAAAAAATGGTGATCTGATCATGACCAGCTTCTTATACATCACGTGACTTACTATTCAACGGAAACATACACGTGTTCTATTCCAGTTTTATTATCAGCATGTGATATGTGAAAACAATTATTTTAGTTATTATATGTAACGGCAACTGCATTATCTAAAATGGTAATACCTCTTACGTACACTTAGGTTAAGATCATACACGAAGCTTCTTTCAGGATTTTTAACACACACGACTATGAAAGTCAACCGAAAAAGTGGAAAGTTACAGAAACATGCACTAAATGAGTCTTTCCGACACAGCGCCAAGATGTTGTTTGATTTGGTGCGCAAATGCAGTGCACCCAAGCGGTAATGATATGGTCTAATGCTTTTGTCACGTCCACGTTAGATGGTGCTAGTGGTCGGAGCTTGAAATAACGTTGTTCGCTTTGCCACAGTGTCTGCGTTGCCCCCGGTCTCCTCTATAGGTCCTGCATTGCGGTCAGAGTTTTGTGTATCCGAATTTCTACGAAAGTCATGTAAATCATTTTTGTGAAAATCCATTACTCCGAAGCTGTCTTTTTTTGCAACTAATGTAAACCACTGCGCACGGTCGAATCTTGTGGCCAGGATACTCGTTTCCGTTTAGCGACAAGTCCGCTCGCTATGTATATTATCTCATTTAAACGGACAGTAGCTGTCTGGCTGCTTCTCCAGTTCTTCTTCTTCCAGTCTATGACGTGCCAATGCCATAAAATGTGTTATGGTTATGGTATTCTCTGTCTTATTTGAACAGAATACAGAGTGACATATAATTTCCCGATATCGGTAGGTATACTAAGGTTCGCTGATCCACTGATTTCGCGCCGATCAAGCCCGGACTGGGCAGTCAACGCCTAATCCGATCTCTGTGGTAATAGGGTTACGCCTACCGCAGTAGTACGAAGCCCATAACAAGACATAGGGTAAGTGCGGGTAAGAGTGCGCAACCGACAAGAGTGCCCGCAGCCTATTTCGATATGTTACACACCAGTTATCGCCATCAAAGTACCATTACATTGCGTGGCAATGCTGACATCCCGCGCACCAGAAACGCGAACAACGTGCAGACGATTTTGGGATTACAAGAAGTATATGAAGTTTTTCGACAAGTTTGCTGTAATTTTTCTACACGTTAAGTTAGCTATTCACGCTGTGATGCTTTTGTAGATACTATATCAGACTAGTTAAACTCGTAGCTTATTTGTAAGCTAAACAATTGGCATATATAGTGAAATCCAATCTGCTCTTACAAAATGTTGTTGTCAAGTTTGTGACGCTGGTCTACATATAGGACAAGGGCGCGCGGCACAACCGGCCAAAAACGCGCCCTCTTGTGCTGTGTTACCGCAGGCGTGCTCTTGTATACGACAATAACATAAAGTTGGATCGAATTCGTACGCAATAATTGTTCATCCTGATAATTTAAGTTCCCTACCATTCCATATTGGCCATTTATGTTTTCATTAGACAAGCGATCGTGCGGGACAAGTTTATTTTAATTTACCATTTAAATGTTTGAGTTCTTCGGGTTTCCAAATTATACACGTGGATTGTATGTTTAGCAATTCTCACGAATATTCATTGTTTGCAGCAACACAAGTCTTTGTGCCGTGCTTTGCGGACCGTATAAAATGTGCGCCCTCTTAAACGGCTGACAGTCTAAGGGCGCGCATTTGGAGAAGTTGACTAAACTATTATAATTCTTAACCTTCTTCTGTAAATCCACTTCTCAGATAAATATGAGAAACCAATTTTTTTGCGTTTTCCTTACATTGTTTCACTTGTGCGCAGCTGAACGTTAGATGAGCGATCTTATCCGCACCCCACCCCCCACGTGGACACAAAGGAACCGACTCTGGTGTGCGGTGGAAACTGGTGTAATAGCTCATAGTAACCCTGCACATGCCAGGAAAAGTTCCTATGCCAAACACTTTTACCAACACTAAATTATACACTAAATGATTATTTATTACACAAGTTACCTCATACATGCCAACCCTACCTATTCAAGCGGTAAGCTATCGATTTGGGGTACCTTCTACTACTTACCGATTTGATACATTATTTATACTGCTTTAATCAAATATCAGTACAGTTATATACAGAGTATTATGTTCCGCATCTAACAAAACGTTCCACCATGGCCACAGTATGAAATATCACCACAATGCCACACAAAGAGTGCTATGGCCACAGTATGAAATATCACCACAATGCCACACAAAGAGTGCTGTGGCCACAGTATGAAATATCACCACAATGCCACACAAAGAGTGCTGTGGCCACATTATGAAATATCACCACAATGCCACACAAAGAGTGCTGTGGCCACAGTATGAAGTATCACCACAATGCCACACAAAGAGTGCTGTGGCCACAGTATGAAGTATCACCACAATGCCACACAAAGAGTGCTGTGGCCACAGTATGAAGTATCACCACAATGCCACACAAAGAGTGCTGTGGCCACATTATGAAGTATCACCATAATGCCACACAAAGAGTGCTGTGGCCACATTATGAAATATCACCACAATGCCACACAAAGAGTGCTGTGGCCACAATATGAAGTATCACCACAATGCCACACAAAGAGTGCTGTAGCCACAGTATGAAGTATCACCTCAATGCCACACAAAGAGTGCTGTGGCCACATTATGAAATATCACCACAATGCCACACAAAGAGTTATGTGGCCACAGTATGAAATATCACCACAATGCCACACAAAGAGTGCTATGGCCACAGTATGAAATATCACCACAATGCCACACAAAGAGTGCTATGGCCACAGTATGAAATATCAACACAATGCCACACAAAGAATGCTATGACCACAGTATGAAATATCACCACAATGCCACACAAAGAGTGCTATGGCCACAGTATGAAGTATCACCACAATGCCACACAAAGAGTGCTATGGCCACAGTAGGAAATATCACCACAATGCCACACAAAGAGTGCTGTGGCCACAGTATGAAATATCACCACAATGCCACACAAAGAGTGCTGTGGCCACAGTATGAAATATCACCACAATGCCACACAAAGAGTGCTATGGCCACAGTATGAAATATCACCACAATGCCACACAAAGAGTGCTGTGGCCACATTATGAATTATCACCACAAAGCCACACAAAGAGTGCTGTGGCCACAGTATGAAATATCACCACAATGCCACACAAAGAGTGCTGTGGCCACAGTATGAAATATCACCACAATGCCACACAAAGAGTGCTGTGGCCACATTATGAAATATCACCACAAAGCCACACAAAGAGTGCTGTGGCCACAGTATGAAATATCACCACAAAGCCACACAAAGAGTGCTGTGGCCACATTATGAAATATCACCACAATGCCACACAAAGAGTGCTGTGGCCACATTATGAAATATCACCACAATGCCACACAAAGAATGCTAAGGCCACAGTATGAAGTATCACCACAATGCCACACAAAGAAAGCTAAGGCCACAGTATGAAGTATAACCACAATGCCACACAAAGAGTGCTATGGCCACAGTATGAAATATCACCACAATGCCACACAAAGAGTGCTGTGGCCACAGTATGAAATATCACCACAATGCCACACAAAGAGTGCTATGGCCACAGTATGAAATATCACCACAATGCCACACAAAGAGTGCTGTGACCACATTATGAAATATCACCGCAATGCCACACAAAGAGTGCTGTGGCCACAGAATGAAATATCACCTCAATGCCACACAAAGAGTGCTGTGGCCACAGTATGAAATATCACCACAATGCCACACAAAGAGTGCTATGGCCACAGTATGAAATATCACCACAATGCCACACAAAGAGTGCTGTGGCCACATTATGAAATATCACCACAATGCCAAACAAAGAGTGCTGTGGCCACAGTATGAAATATCACCACAATGCCACACAAAGAGTGCTGTGGCCACATTATGAAATATCACCACAATGCCACACAAAGAGTGATGTGGCCACATTATGAAATATCACCACAATGCCACACAAAGAATGCTAAGGCCACAGTATGAAGTATCACCACAATGCCACACAAAGAGTGCTATGGCCACAGTATGAAGTATCACCACAATGACATACAAAGAGTGTTATGGCCACAGTATGAAATATCACCACAATGCCACACAAAGAGTGCTATGGCCACAGTATGAGGTATCACCACAATGCCACACAAAGAGTGCTGTGCCACTTTATGAAATATCACCACAATGCCACACAAAGAGTGCTGTGGCCACAGTATGAAATATCACCACAATGCCACACAAAGAGTGCTGTGGCCACATTATGAAATATCACCACAAAGCCACACAAAGAGTGCTGTGGCCACAGTATGAAATATCACCACAATGCCACACAAAGAGTGCTGTGGCCACATTATGAAATATCACCACAATGCCACACAAAGAGTGCTGTGGCCACATTATGAAATATCACCACAATGCCACACAAAGAATGCTAAGGCCACAGTATGCAGTATCACCACAATGCCACACAAAGAATGCTAAGGCCACAGTATGAAGTATCACCACAATGCCACACAAAGAGTGCTATGGCCACAGTATGAAATATCACCACAATGCCACACAAAGAGTGCTGTGGTCACATTATGAAATATCACCACAATGCCACACAAAGAGTGCTGTGGCCACAGTATGAAATATCACCACAATGCCACACAAAGAGTGCTGTGGCCACAGTATGAAATATCACCACAATGCCACACAAAGAGTGCTGTGGCCACATTATGAAATATCACCACAAAGCCACACAAAGAGTGCTGTGGCCACAGTATGAAATATCACCACAATGCCACACAAAGAGTGTTGTGGCCACATTATGAAATATCACCACAATGCCACACAAAGAATGCTAAGGCCACAGTATGAAGTATCACCACAATGCCACACAAAGAAAGCTAAGGCAACAGTATGAAGTATAACCACAATGCCACACAAAGAGTGCTATGGCCACAGTATGAAATATCACCACAATGCCACACAAAGAGTGCTATGGCCACAGTATGAAATATCACCACAATGCCACACAAAGAGTGCTGTGGCCACATTATGAATTATCACCACAATGCCACACAAAGAGTGCTGTGGCCACAGTATGAAATATCACCACAATGCCACACAAAGAGTGCTGTGGCCACAGTATGAAATATCACCACAATGCCACACAAAAAGTGCTATGGCCACAGTATGAAATATCACCACAATGCCACACAAAGAGTGCTGTGGCCACATTATGAAATATCACCACAATGCCACACAAAGAGTGCTGTGGCCACAGTATGAAATATCACCACAATGCCACACAAAGAGTGCTGTGGCCACAGTATGAAATATCACCACAATGCCACACAAAGAGTGCCATGGCCACGGTATGAAGTGTCACCACAATGCCACACAAAGAGTGTTGTGGCCACATTATGAAATATCACCACAATGCCACACAAAGAGTGCTGTGGCCACATTATGAAATATCACCACAATGCCACACAAAGAATGCTAAGGCCACAGTATGAAGTATCACCACAATGCCACACAAAGAAAGCTAAGGCAACAGTATGAAGTATAACCACAATGCCACAAACAGAGTGCTGTGGCCACAGTATGAAATATCACCACAATGCCACACAAAGAGTGCTATGGCCACAATATGAAATATCACCACAATGCCACACAAAGAGTGCTGTGGCCACATTATGAATTATCACCACAATGCCACACAAAGAGTGCTGTGGCCACAGTATGAAATATCACCACAATGCCACACAAAGAGTGCTGTGGCCACAGTATGAAATATCACCACAATGCCACACAAAAAGTGCTATGGCCACAGTATGAAATATCACCACAATGCCACACAAAGAGTGCTGTGGCCACATTATGAAATATCACCACAATGCCACACAAAGAGTGCTGTGGCCACAGTATGAAATATCACCACAATGCCACACAAAGAGTGCTGTGGCCACATTATGAAATATCATCACAATGCCACACAAAGAGTGCTGTGGCCACATTATGAAATATCACCACAATGCCACACAAAGAATGCTAAGGCCACAGTATGAAGTATCACCACAATGCCACACAAAGAGTGCTATGGCCACAGTTTGAAGTATCACCACAATGCCACACAAAGAGTGCTATGGCTACAGTATGAAGTATCACCACAATGTGACACAAAGAGTGCTATGGCCACATTATGAAGTGTCAACACAATGTGACACAAAGAGTGCTATGGCCACAGTATGAAGTATCACCACAATGTGACACAAAGAGTGCTATGGCCATAGTATGAAGTGTCACCACAATGCCACACAAAGAGTGCTATGGCCACAGTATGAAGTGTCACCACAATGCCACACAAAGAGTGGTATGGCCACAGTATGAAGTGTCAACACAATGTGACACAAAGAGTGTTATGGCCACAGTATGAAGTGTCACCACAATGCCACACAAAGAGTGCTATGGCTACAGTATGAAGTATCACCACAACGTGACACAAAAAGTGCTATGGCCACAGTATGAAGTATCACCACAATTCCACACAAAGAGTGCTATGGCCACAGAACACAATAAATAAAACATACTCCGCATGGAAGAGGCAGAACCAAACACCATCCCTTGCATACACTGCCTACCGTTTTGCTTTTTCAAATGTTGTCGTATCTATGACCAGTGGCGTATTTTTTTTTAGTGGGGGTACATTGGGATATGACCCCTTTGGCATAGTTTTATTTTTTTCGTATAATTATAACCTGTTGCGCCACCTCTGGTAGCATGATAAATTAGTGGGTGACTAGGTTTGCCCCACCCCTTTGCGAGATCCTAGATACGTCACTGTCTGTGACGCCCTTGCACAAACCACCCCAAACTGTTGCAATAGCCCAATAATGTGCTGATTGGAATAAGACAACTTGAGACGTCAGAGCCGAGTATTTATATCATCAAATGACATTACGGAGAAGCATTATTCGCAAATTAAAAAAAAAAATCCAAGGAGGCGAAGGAACATAGAAAGAGTCGAGTGGACCTCGGTGTCTGGGAGAGACATTGCCAGACTGCCCCCAAAAGTTAGCATATTTACATATTATATGGTTGTAGTATGTAATACCAACATATTACTGACGATTGACAGCACTAGCATCATGTAATTGTTATTTAAACCTCCATCATCAACTGATATAGCCTATCGCAAATCCGGTTCGTTGATGTCTAAAAATGTAGTGTGTGAATAGTTTAAGCCACATCCTTAGTCGATTTAAATAAAAATTTCGTATTTTTGTTCAAATCGAAAGAACTGACTTTGACTTTAGTCGGCATGGCATCTGCAATGCCAATGGCACGACCTGGCATAACGTCAGCAGTACCAGTGGCAGTGTCACACTAAAATGGATGACCAGAATTCCAAAACAATTAATTTATGAATTAGGCTACCTACAATACTGGCGTCATATTCATGGGAATGTAAATATTCATCTTCCAACCCATCACAATTTACTACAACCAAAGAGTGTTTGTAAATTACACTTGAAGAACAGAGAGCATTACAATTATTTTAAAATTTCACACATGCCAATTTATTATTGATGAATTATCGATCTGTGGGGCTACCCTTGATCCTCCCATGATGCAGTTAGTAATTTAATAAATAAAAATTGGTACATGAGTCTACTTTCACTTTCGTAAAAAAGAAACACCAGGTCAGCGTAAACAACAAACATCGTTCAAAAGGATATACTTCAACAAAATAATGAAAAATGTAAAACCCAGCAAAATGTCCTTGAGATATGATACACTCTATGATATATCCACATGCAGGTAGGGGCCTACTGAATATGTTTCAACTACACACATTTTCAAGCATGACAAACGAAATAGTTCAACACTATTCCCGTATGTTATCAAATGGCTACTGATGTATGGATAAAGCTGACAACGATACCATAAAAACCAAAATAGTTATCAGTTACAATGTCAACAATATTTTTGTATATATAAATATCATAGGGCCTAACTGCATTTGACATGGAAACCGACGCAGACCTGCGCCAATGAACCAGCGCCTCGGTGCTTTCTGGACTTTGCCTGCAGGACAATGTCTGCTCACAATGTTGTCAACACTAAGGTGTCTCCATGTCCTACAGAAAAGTCGAATCTGATTGGGTCTTTTTGATGATAAGCAAGATTGACACTGCATGAGTTCCGCTCGCTCAGAGTTAGCCAAGGAGACATTTGCTGTCCAGCTCCCAGTGAAGGCAAACTGCAACTCAGACTCACAGAGCTGCAGTGTCGGTCTAACAATGTGGGGGCTGATACAAACTTGCTGTGGGGGGCCCTTACCAATTGCATGAACGACAAAGATCGAGGCGTGTGGTATTGTCTGTGGAGGTTACCCAACACTTTAGCATTTACTCACCTATGTTTGAGAATAGGGATCAGTATTAGGCCCTATGCTGTTTTTAATATATATAAATGATTTGGAAGATGACATATCTAGCAAAGTACTGAAGTTTGCAGATGACACAAAAGTATTCAGAAAGGTTACTAATGATACAGATAAACAAAGTTTACAGGATGATCTAGATAAATTAGTTAAATGGTCAGAAAAATGCTGTACTAGGTAGAACCACACATGAAAAGGACTTAACATTTAGTGCTGACATGAAAGTTTCAGAGCAATGTGGGATTGCTGCTTCGAAAGGAAATCAAATTCTATGGCTAATTAGGAGAACTATCACGTATAAGGAGAAACAGCTAATTGTACCCCTGCACAAAGCAATAGTTAGACCATATTTGGAATATTGTAAACATGGAGGCCGTATCGTAAGAAGGACATAGACAAGCTAGAAAGAATACAACGAAGAGCAACTAAAATTATTCCAGAAGCCACTTATTAGAATGTGATTTGACAACACTAGAGACCAGGAGACTAAGAGGAGACCAAATAGAAGTGTTTAAAATAGTGAACGGTTATGAGGATGTTGATAGGAATATATTCTTCAAACTTAAAGAAGGCAGTAGAGCCAGAGGACACAAAGCAGCATTAGTTAAGGAACAGTGTGGGCTGGTCATGAGAAAGTACTCAATCTCACAGCGTGATAAATTAATGGAACAAACTGTCAAATGCTTGTGTTAATGCTAGTAGTGTGAATATGTTTAAAAATAGAATTGACAGATATCTGACAAGGACGGGTTATACATAGATGATAAAATTGTTGGACTCTCGATAAGCCAATGGCGTCCTTGACCACTTGCCATATGGAACTTGTTGTTTGGGATGGCAATCGTGTTAAATCTTGAACTGTTTGCGTGTTTTGGCAGCACTGAAGTATGACAAAATCTCATGCTATGTTATTCAGTATTGAGCATAGTCAGACTATAGTATGTTCTGGCTTATGGTGCATCAACATGGAAAAAGACCTTTCTCCGCTACAGTTAGACCTACTAATCATCAAAATCAGATATCTTCAAAGCAATACCTCCACATTGGGGAAAGCATCCCTGAGATTTCTCTTGATCAAAATCTAATACATCATCGCCTCTGGTGAGACTTCACGGAGCCCGATTCAATGGAAGTGAAGAAAGACTATGTAGCTAATCAGATGGATTATGATTGATTTTGTGGGGGGGGGCTGGTACAAGTGTACTACTTGTACTATGGTTAATCCTGGTACGAGTGTACCACTTGTATTATGGTTAATCCTGGTACGAGTGTACCACTTGTACTATGGTTAATCCTGGTACAAGTGTACCACTTGTACTATGGTTAATCCTGGTACAAGTGTACCACTTGTACTATGGTTAATCCTGGTACAAGTGTACCACATGTAGTATGGTTAATCCTGGTACAAGTGTACCACATGTAGTATGGTTAATCCTGCCACAAGTGTACAACTTGTACTATGGTTAATCCTGGTACAAGTGTACCACTTGTAGTATGGTTAATCCTGCCACAAGTGTACCACTTGCACTATGGTTAATCCTGGTACAAGGGTACCACTTGTACTATGGTTAATCCTGGTACAAGTGTACCACTTGTAGTATGGTTAATCCTGCCACAAGTGTACCACTTGTACTATGGTTAATCCTGCCACAAGTGTACCACTTGTACTATGGTTAATCCTGGTACAAGTGTACCACTTGTAGTATGGTTAATCCTGCCACAAGTGTACAACTTGTACTATGGTTAATCCGGGTACAAGTGTACCACTTGTAGTATGGTTAATCCTAGTACAAGTGTACCACTTGTAGTATGGTTAATCCTGCCACAAGGGTACCACTTGTACTATGGTTAATCCTGGTACAAGTGTACCACTTGTAGTATGGTTAATCCTGCCACAAGTGTACAACTTGTACTATGGTTAATCCTGGTACAAGTGTACCACTTGTAGTATGGTTAATCCTGCCACAAGTGTACCACTTGCACTATGGTTAATCGAGCACTGCAGAGCTGTGTACCTTTGAAGAAAGTGTAGCAGACTGCTACCATCAGTAAAAACCGTATATGCACACAAATCATCATCACAATGTTTAATTTGTTTATGTAAATACAAACACTTTGTTTCTTTTGTATTATTTTGTTGTGTTCACTTTGTTAGATCATAATCGTATGTAAAGGGTTGGAGCGATTGGTTGCGAATGTGTGAGGGTGACGATGCAGATGTGGGCCAATCAGACCTTCATTGGGTCGACGTTGATTGGCTAACAATCTCAGTCATTTTGGTCATCACAGGTTGACATGTATGGAAACATGTCACGCTACATACAGGTATTCTGTATATATGACATATGGATCAACCGATTTCATTCTGCACAATATCCTCATCCAAAGATTGTACCTTGAAGCACTCTTTGACCACATGCAAGCGAGTCATCTATATTGAAATTGTCTACCGTCAGTTTCGTAACAACAAACACCTAGAGGTCCTAGTAAACAACATATATCGTTCAAAAAGGTTTATTTCTACAAAATAAAAAAATAGCAATGAAAAAAGTGTGTGCATGTATGCATGCCTTCAATGTTGACCTTATTCAACATTTTCAAACAGAAGCACGACAATCGAAATAGTTCAATAATATTCCCGTGTGCTAATGACTGATATCAACGCTACAGTGATGCCATTCGTCAAGATTCATAAAACCAATTCCCACATTAATTATATTTTTCTTTCAAAATACTAATACATAGTATTAGAAAGGCATTTCAACAAAATATTGCTCTCTCTCTCTCTCTCTCTCTCTCTCTCTCTCTCTCTCTCTCTCTCTCATCTCTCTCTCTCTCTCTCTCTCTCTCTCTCTCTCATCTCTCTCTCTCTCTCTCTCTCTCTCTCTCTCTCTCTCTCTCTCTCTCTCTCTCTCTCCTCTCTCTCTCTCTCTCTCTCTCTCTCTGGCATGAAACAATATTGATTAGATTAATATATATTTTATTTCCTTGTTAGTGCTTATGATAAAAAATCATTGTTTTGTTTAATTAATTGATCTTTATTACAAAATGATGAACTATATGCATGTAGGCCTGCGTGGGCGTTAACAATCCAACATATGAGTTGGGTACTGCTAAGTAACACGCGCATCCTGCTCCGCCACTGTAGGACGACAAGGAGTCAGCCTTCTTACAGCCAAGCTTATCGAGCACCTTTATCTCATGATTTAGATTGTGTCAGTTTCAGTTTGTTAGAGACATATTTTTCTCGGCTTCCGAATTAGTTTCAATGTTTATTTTCTTCATCAACTGAAATACTGTTGTTCAATAACGTGATATATAGCTCATAATGTAAGACTGTGCAATGATAATGATTTTTTTGAGCGCAATTCATTTTCATGGGTATCTGTGCATACGTGCATGTGTCTGCGTGTTCTGTGGCACTTCTCATCTCCCGCCTGTCTTGTAGTGTGCACACGGGTGAGTCTAGTCAACAGGCCTGGTCACTAGTTTGTTGCCTGAATGCTGCTGCGCCTAACAGGGGTGTCATTCTGTTTAGCATATCCCGGGAAGAAGTACAACTTCTTTGTCAGTTGTTCATGCGTTTGAGTTATCCCAACGTACAACTTCGTTGTCAGTTGTTCAGTTGCATTAGCTGACGCAACTTTCTCTTGAACAGTGGCCACTCGCTTGGTCACTCTCCTCCTCACCTGGTAACAGATCACACAGTTTACAGAGTTAGGGACATGAGTAACAATAGTTTACAGAGTTAGGGACATGAGTAACAACAGTTTACAGAGTTAGGGACAAAAGTAACAACAGTTTACAGAGTTAGGGACAAAAGTAACAATAGTTTACATAGTTAGGGACATGAGTAACAACAGTTTACAGAGTTAGGGACAAAAGTAACAACAGTTTACAGAGTTAGGGACATGAGTAACAATAGTTTACAGAGTTAGGGACAAAAGTAACAACAGTTTACAGAGTTAGGGACAAAAGTAACAACAGTTTACAGAGTTAGGGACAAAAGTACCAATAGTTTACAGAGTTAGGGACATGAGTAACAACAGTTTACAGAGTTAGGGACAAAAGTAACAACAGTTTACAGAGTTAGGGACAAAAGTAACAACAGTTTACAGAGTTAGGGACAAAAGTAACAATAGTTTACAGAGTTAAGGACATGAGTAACAACAGTTTACAGAGTTAGGGACAAAAGTAACAACAGTTTACAGAGTTAGGGACATGAGTAACAACAGTTTACAGAGTTAGGGACAAAAGTAACAACAGTTTACAGAGTTAGGGACAAAAGTAACAACAGTTTACAGAGTTAGGGACAAAAGTAACAACAGTTTACAGAGTTAGGGACATGAGTAACAATAGTTTACAGAGTTAGGGACAAAAGTAACAACAGTTTACAGAGTTAGGGACAAAAGTAACAACAGTTTACAAAGTTAGGGACATGAGTAACAACAGTTTACAGAGTTAGGGACAAAAGTAACAACAGTTTACAGAGTTAGGGACATGAGTAACAATAGTTTACAGACTGCAGCATCATGGGGCAGAAGTAACAAGCTTTACAAATTGCAGTGTCGGGGAGCAGGGGGATAGGGGGAGAGAAAAAAGGTTTACACACCACAGCGTTAGGGGTAAACATAACACAGCTTACATATTGCAACGTCAGGGGGTATAGAAATTATACAGTTTACCGAGTGCAGTGTCAGGGGCAGATAAATCAAATCACTTAGAGCAGTTATTTGTAACTCTTAGAAAGGGTGTCAAGAAAAGGAAGAAGATGAAGGGAAATAAATCAGATCGGGTTTATAGGATATCACCAAAATTGCTTATGCAAAGGCTGTCAAACTGTCACTAACAGAGTGAACAGTACCTTTACAATGGACAAAAGCACTATTTACACCTTCACTGAAAAATGGTTTTGAGACTAGTGAGTTTAGCATCAGTGGTAGGCAAGTTATTAGAAACGTAAACACTTTAGAGACCATACGATGGACTTCCTTGTTAAGCATGAATTAATAAATACATTTCCACATGGCAGGAATGGGTTAATTTCAATTGTTACTTTGCTAATTGAATTAAGTCATTTAAGTTAATTTAATTAACTAACTTTACCAGAAAGGCTAGGTTAAATTAATTTAATTAATTAACTTCACCAAAAGGGGTTAATTTTATTGACAAATTCCCAATTAACTCTCAGTTAAGTGCTCATTTAACAGTTGGTATTACTGGATTGTTCACACTCATGTTACACAGACATTTCTAAAAGGCCTGCAGTCACTATTCCAGCCACTAGCCTGAGAGAGAAACCGATACTGCATTAAATGCTTGAAATTTAAACCTGGCGAATATGAGGCAATGGGGAAACCCGGATGCATGTGGTTTTGCTTAAAATGCAAACCAAAAATTGAAAAAATATTCTCAATGAGAAAGTTATCGAAGTGAGATGCGAGATGTATTTCAAAACTATGAACACGAGATTTGAGGCCATAGAGAAAAAACTGGATGCTAAATGCGATAGTAAAGAAGAAAAAGAAATCGTAAGGCAAGAAATGGATGCATTACATATATGTAGATCAAATGATGATGAAAGCAGGAACCTACTAACCACCCAATATAGTGGAATTATTGTGGAGGAAACAGTAAGAGAAAAAAAAAGGGAAACAAATTTTCTTATATTCAATGCCCAAGAACCAAAAACAAACCTAAAGGAAGAGAGGGTGAGGATAGATATGGAGTTTGTTGAAGGGTTGTGTAATGAGGTGTGCAATCTGAACCTAGATGTAGAAGATGAGATAACCAAAGTTATCAGGCTAGGTAAAAAAACAAACAGACAGAGTTAATACTGAACAAAAACCCATACCTCTCTAGGTAGTAATGAAAGACACTAACAAAAAGATGGAATTGTTCATACGACTATCAAACTTAAGAGATGCAGAGGACAAATATAAATGTCTCAGCATCCAACATG
This sequence comes from Lamellibrachia columna, assembly GCA_963662155.1. Classification (NCBI taxonomy): domain Eukaryota; kingdom Metazoa; phylum Annelida; class Polychaeta; order Sabellida; family Siboglinidae; genus Lamellibrachia; species Lamellibrachia columna. The sequence goes on along the minus strand of OY759267.1, from coordinate 39,707,617 downwards.
ACTTCACAAAAAAGAAAGAGAGGAAGGAAGGAAACTCCTAGAGGAGGCCAGGACAAAAGAGATAAATGATGAGGGGAAATGGTTGTACAGGGTGAGGGGCCCACCATGGGCCAGAAAAATTGTAAGATTCAAACCTCGTAGGGACGAGGAATAAGACAAGAAAGATCATCTAACAAGAAAAACACTGTAAATACAAATTATAAACATAAACAGTTAAACTGTTTCTACACCAACGCTGATTGTCTAATCAATAAATTTACTGAGTTCAAAGCTCGAGTCGAATCACATAAGTGTATGGTGATTGCAATCACTGAGGTTAAACCGTAAAACCTGAAATTTCTATTAAACACAGCTGAACTGGGTTTGAGTGACTATGATTTATACCATAACATCGATAAGCAAGGACGAGGTGTTTGTATATATACCCACAAAACACTGAACGCAAAACCTTTCGTATCTTTAGGAACCAACTTTCAAGAATCGATATGGGTTGAGATAAAATTAAACAAAAAAGACACTTTTCTTATAGGATGTGTATATAAAAGCCCGGTGAGGTAATGCGCTATAAACACTCACATCTTCTCTTGCTTGGAGATTTTAACTACCCCAACATAGACTGGCAAAACTGGTACACACTCTCAGAGAATACTAATAGCCCAGACACTAAATTTAAAGAAATTCTGAAAGTGAAAAGGCAGATGTCTTAGGAATTTTTTTTTTCAAGTGTTTTTACTATAGAGTCAGATGGTGATATCCCTCATATTCCACCAGTGAAGTTAAGGCACAACATGGAAGAATTAAGGCACAACATGGAAGAATTGACTATTAATGAGGAAATGATTAAAAAAAAACTTGATAACCTTAATGTGTGTAAATCGATAGGGCCAGATGGTATTCATCCTAGGTTGTTGAAAGAACTATCTAATCATCTATGTAAACCACTAGCTAGGCTATTTAATAATTCATTGGCTGTGGGTGAACTACCAAAGGAATGGAAACAGGGAAGGATCTCAGCCATATTTAAGAAGGGTAATCGAAAAAAAAGCAGGAAATTATAGACCAGTCAGCTTAACAAGTATAATATGTAAATGTATGGAACAATGTGTCAAAGATCATATTGTCAATCATATGATTAGGAATAAATTATTCAGTACTCAACAATTTGGTTTTATTAAAGGTCGTTCTATGGTACTCCAATTATTAAATGTTATTGACTCATGGACCAAAGCTTTAGATAGAGGGGAATCTGTAGATGTTGTATATTTGGACTTCATGAAAGCATTCGACATCGTCCCTCACAAAAGATTGATAGGCAAACTTAAATTGTATGGTATAGAGTATTACACACTAAGATGGATCCAGGCGTTCTTGTCTGACCGGGTACAGCAGGTCAATGTAAATGGTACAAATTCTGAGTGGGCAAATATAACAAGTGGTATTTCACAGGGCAGTGTCTTAGGACCAATCCTATTTGTTTTATTTGTTTTTTTTACAAAGGTTTTCAAAATGATTACAAGTCCAAATGACCAGCATACACTACAGAACGATTTAGATTATTTAACATCTTGGTCAAGTAAATGGTTATTAAGGTTTCACCCAGATAAATGTAATTTGATGCATGTAGGGAAAACAATACAGCAAGAGTATGCATACAACCTGAAGATAGATAACACTGCCCATGAATTAGGAGGAATAGAAGAACAAAAAGACATTGGGGTTATAATTGTTCAAACGTAGAATTTGATAAACACATCAACCAAAAAATAAACAAAGCAAACAATATCATGGCAGTTATTAGGTCTTTTACAACCCTAAATCAACATAATTTTGTGCCATTATATAAAGCTTTAGTTAGGAGTCATTTAGATTAAGCAATATCAATATGGTCCCCTTATAAACAGAAATACAAAGATGCCATCGAAAATGTACAGAGATGCGCAACAAAGCAGCTTCCTGGTATGAAAAATATTCCTTACGAGGAAAGACTTCAGAGATTGAAACTTCCTACACTTGCATATAGATGAACTTGTGGTGATATGATTGAGGTATATAAACTGCTCCAATATGACAGTGATGTATCTAACATTGTCAAGCTGCACAAAGACAGTGATATGAGGGAAGGAACAAGGGGTCATAGTTTGAAATTGTTTATAGAACATGCTTGTACAAATGTTAGAAAAGATAGCTTCTCACCTAGAGTTACCAGATTATGGAATGATTTACCGGAAGTAGTTGTAACTGCTCCAATCGTCAACTCATTTAAAAACCATCTAGATAGACATTGGAGTACTGAGGAGTTTCTCTACAACTATAAAGCTGCCTTGTCAGGAAGTCGTAGAGCATTCCAAGGGAAAGTTGAAGATCTGACCACCGAAGCCACCGCCTATGGTCAGGAAGAACCCAAGTAAACCTAAGTAAGTAAACCTAAGTAAGTAGAGATCAGGTTCAGGCATGTGTGAATGGGATTGAGAACATCACAGAGCACATAGACACTGTACCAACTGGAGCGGGCTGGTCAATCAGGCACCTGTGAATTGGAGGGAAGGCCTAGACAAGGCATCTACTACACCTGTATTACTTTTTGTCTTCTGTGTGTAAGCCACTTTTTTATCTAGTTGATTACATCATTGCTTATACCATGGGTTTTTATGTTTCTTTGATGTGGCACTTTATTGAAAGCTTTCTGAAGATCTAAGTAGACAACATCCACTGATGACCATTGATCTACCCACTTTGTAATTTCTTCCAAAAAGTATAAGAGATTGGTTAGACATGACCTTGCTTTTAGGAATCCATGTTGAGATGTATTTATTAATTTATGTTTTACAAGGAATTCCACCATGTGGTCTCTAATTAATGTTTGTAGTAATTTGCATACAACTGATGTTAAACTCACTGGTCTGTAATTTTCTGACTTGTTCCTCGAACCTTTGTTAAAAAGCGGCGTTTTGCTTCTTTCCATTCTGAAGTTAGTGACAAGTTAAAACTTTTGCAAGTGGTGTACTAATTTGCTCTACAATTTCCTTAAAACTGCTTCCTCAACTGATTCAGCCTGTCACAAATCCAGTTCATTGGTGTCCAAATATGAAGTGTGTGAATAGTTTGTGTAACATCCGCAGTCGATTTAATAAAAAATGCCTATTTTTGTTCAAATCATTGAAAGAATTGACTTTAGTCATTAGATCTGGTAAGGATCAAAATAGTAGATATCCAAAATGGTAAACAATGTGTGGGTCAATGCTGATCATGGGCGTGACCTCCATCCTCTCGCCAATCACATGACAAAGTGACAAAATTTCACCAAGGAACAAAATCATGATTTTTCAGCATTTCGATTTTCACTTCAGTAAATGCTTGAACAAGCACTAACTAATTTAATAGTTCGTCTGATGATTTCAGAAAAACTACATACAAAGGTTGCACAAACGAGCTAGCACATTGCAGTGGATACTAAGTAGGTTTTGTTTTTCGCAAACTTAATTTGAAATGAGAATAACAAAAAAGTTGAATTGATTAAGCACCCTTAAGCAGTTTTGGTGGTATCCCATCAACTCCAGGTGATTTAATATCTTTCATATTCTTAATTTTCTTTGCTATCATTTCAGAAGTTACAAATAACTAAACTGCCCTAAATTATCTCATTTATGACCCTCAAATTTTGTAACTGGAACTAGTGAGCTGATATCTTCTGTGGTAAAAACTTACCGGTAGCTGAAATACTCATTCAGGACCTCTGCCATTTGAAACCCGTCTGAAATTATGTTTCCACCGTTGTTTTAAATTGGTCCGACTTTATCTCAAACTTTCTGTTTACTCCTTACATAAGCATAGAAACTCTTGCTGTCATTTTTATATTACCTGCCAATTTTTTTTCAAAGGTTCTTGTCTTTTCCCATGTTTGGACTATAGTAATCTACTTCTATTGTTAATTTTGAGTTTTTGGTAACTATGTTATGCCAAATTGCTTCCTCACAATCTGCTTCACTTTAGAGTGTTATTCTGCTTTGATACATTCTTTAATATATAAAATTACTCCACCTCATAACCTGTCAGTGCTAACTCAGCATCTACTATATCTTTATTTGCCCATGATTCTGTGATGCCTATTACGTGAAGGTCAATATCTGCTTCCATAATGTCTAACTATTTACTATGCTCTTGGCATTTAAGCAAACACATTTCTGAAATAATTGGTGAAAAAAATTTTTTATGTGTATTTGTACTCCTTTGAGTTTTCTCTGTCAGTTCCCCCTGCACATCTGGCAAAATAATTTATGGTACATTTGCCCTCATTGACAACCCTGACAAACTCACAGACAAGAACTGCAGCACCCTTCCCAGTCAGATGAAGCCCATCTCTCACGAAAAAGTCATCTCTTCCAACAAAGTTTAACCACATGTCTATGAAGCCTACTCTCTCCTACATACATAATTTCTGTACTTGTGTGTCAATCGCCATTCTCCTGACACCTGCTTCCCATTACTGGTAATATCCCAGACAACCCAATCTGTCCAATCCGTGCCTCTAAGTGTCTTGACCAACCTCCTGTACGTACCAACGATGGCCGATGTTCCCTCCTTCTCGGCATCGTTCATTCCCACATACACAAGAAATGCACCTCCTGTGCCACCACCCATGCCCTGTTTCAGCTACATCCTCTATTTTTGCCCCTGGTAGGCATACCTTGATGTCCTCTCATCTGTTTACAACTTTATCTACTTTCCTAATGATTGAATCACCCATGAATACCAGGGCTTTCTTCACCTTCCCTTGTGACACTACATCAGTGAAGCTCCTTTCTTGCCGCGTCACTCTCTTGTTGCACACTCTGCCTCCTCCCATCTGTCATCTTGTGGTCATTCTTATTTACTGTCTTACGGACATCTCTCTCCCTTTCGCTTCTATCACCTAACACCTGGCAATCCCTCTCCACTCACCCATTTGCCTCTCTTTTGTTGCACACTCTGCCTCCTGCCATCTTTCTTCTTCTGATCCACAATCTTCTCCTTTTCCCTCCTCTTGTTATCATCGCCTATCTTACTACCTGACAGTCCCTGTCCTTCCTTATGTTGCACACTCTTCCAACTTCCATCTACCTCACATTGCCTCTGCTCTCCTCATTCTCACCACCTCTGCGCTCCTCGTTCTCACCACCTCTGCTATCTTTTTACTCACCCTGCCATGTCATCATAAAAGTCATCTGCCTTAACTCATGTACCTGCTCCTGTAGACATTTCACTGTCTTACAATAAAAATCAATAACCTGAACCTCTGCCCACGAATTTACACACCCGGGCATTGCAGTCTATTTATAATCAAATATGTTTACAATTTATACTGGGTAATCTTCACAAAGACTGTTTTTGTGTTCTAATACACACTTTATGCTAGATTATTTAGGTCCTAATTAAATTTACAACTATGTACTTGCAACTTATTTTATATCTAAACAGCTAACGACAACAAACCATAATGCTCGCGCTAACAAAATCTCTGTGGCCTTCTTTGATTCTTTAAACTACACTAAATTACTAACTAAAAAAAGGTGCGCTATCTTTATTAAAAACAAACCTTATTTACCGCTCGCACTACCAAGTCGTCAGAGATCTACTATATAAACTACCCTAAATGACTGCATATGGCAAAATTTTTATAGCAAATATTACCTAAACAAGTACCAAGGTCTCTTGTTAGTTTATGTTTAATATACACATAATAACACTACTTATCTGATCAATATTCCATGCTTTATCCACTATCCAATCCACCAAATTCAATTATGTTTTCTCCTCAAGATTTTCCTGCCAGGATCTCAAATCTCTTTCCAACAAATGATGTATGTAGTTGCCTGGTTTTGTTAATTTGGTGGTAGAATATAGGAAGAAATGCCACACCTGCAAATCTTCTGCCACAACTTTCCATTCACACAAAAATATAAATTTTAACAAGTATCTACACCTTTTAAAATGTGATCAAATGCTCCATGAATAAATGTCTTGGTATGTAAATATTGTATAAGCACAAAGTTACAAAACACATTTGTGTTATAAGTCAACAATAATGTTCAGATTTGTTTGATGATAATAATAATGTTAAGTAAGTAATTCCATCAATGTATATGAACGCTGTACTATCATGACAGTAATGTTTACAAACCTACTTGTGATTTTAGAACTTATAAAATAAGTAAACAATAACAATTAGCATATATTATTTCAATAATGACTTGCATCAAGTGCTAAACTTAAACAGTCACATATGAAGATAATCTGCGTTTCTACCAAAACATTGTTAATTGAATTAAATTTAATTGTTAGTTTAATTGAAGAATTTGGGAGGTTAATTTAATTTAATTGGAAATTTTTTGAATTTAATGAATTAACTGTTCAAGTTAATTGCCCCATGCCTGCCACATGGTTTTCTAAAAGTTATGTCATGTCTAACCAAAATAAAAACTTTGTTTTAAAGAAGTAGCTAAATTAGTAGAATAATAGATCAAGAGTCGAAAGTAAATATTGTCTACATGGATTTTCAGAAAGCTTTTTTTCAGTAAGTGGCACATCAAAGGTTGTTACTTAGACAAAAATGTAATGTAATAAGAGATGGCATATGCAACTAGATAGAAAGATGGCTGAGTGACAGGCGATAAGAATTACAGAAGATGGGGAGACTTCAAACTGGAAATCAATTTATAATGGGGATGAAACTTGTTAAATTCTGGGTAGTATCTCGGAGAAGATATTCCTTATTACTATATATGTTTGATGTCATCCATACTAGTCTGTACACAAACCACTGTGTCTCAACAAATGTTAATTGGTAAAAGCATCATGAAAATATACCTCTATGAGCAGATGCACAATATCGTCTTCGTAGGCACGCTCAGCAAATGTGTCAACAAGATCATTTATAAACCAGCTGCCCTCTCGTGTGTTCCTCCATGATACATGGTCTGGAAGAAAGAGGATATTTATCATTCGCTGGCTTATCACATGTACAATACACTGAACAGGAAGGCGGCACAACAGGAAATTATTATAGGTTGTCTAACCGACAAGAAACAAGTGTATTACTTGCTTATGTGGTTCAGCATTAAGAAAGGAACCCGGCTGATGAAATAAAACTGTGCCCCCGCCCACTACCCAATTACCATCCAGCCGAAGGAGTCAGAATTATTTGCTCAACAATAAGTTAAGGTGAGGCAAGACACTCCTATGCAACAAATTTTTATCCCCTCCATCTAGCCATCAGGCTCGAAAATAAGAATTTCAAGATAGCCAGATGAAGCCACATATCATCATGTCCATCTGATTACAGTAAGGTCGTAGCTGAAGCAGAACATGCAGTAAGCTATTCGCATTGAAATTTAAGCTTCATAATTATACAAATCATCCTTACCAAAGTGGGACTATCTAAGGTAGGCTGGGGCAAGGAGCCCCTGTGGGGTAAGATGCCCCCCTCGCATTTCCAACATTTTATATGCGCTTGCTGTCTGTCTCTAGTGGATGAATGCAATGCTGCTATTCTGCCCAAAAGCATATACAGATGAAATAGACAGGAACAAATCTGCATTTACAATTTTTCTGCAAGGCTGTAAAGATTTAATATTTTTAATGTTGTGCTGAAACACACAGATCACTTTTGACATTGTGCAACCTGTTTTATATTCATCATTAGTGCATACAGTTCCATTTATCATTTGTTACAAAATGTAAGCACTAATTAGTATTAGCGAGGGAGAGACTAAGAGATTTGGTCAATTTATAGTCGTGATTATGAAGTGGAAAATGTTTTTACAAATGTATGATTTAAAATTGTGTACAATCTATAATCATTCAGAGTACACTGTATTACTTAATTAATAAGTGCATATTACGTAATACACATTATCCTTATATAAAGGTGCCACATCGTAAAAACAACATTTATTTAAGTTCATATTGTTTCCTAATAAACTGGAATTCGTCATTCACAAGTTGAACTCATTGATCGTGATTCAGCAAACATGAAGGGGAAGCTAAAGTCACTGGCAGCTAGATGACGGACACAGAACTGAACCAAAGATGCAGTGCAGAAGCGAAACAGAAGACGCATCAGTACAAGCAATGAAGAGAAAGCATGGTCGTATGTCATGTGCAGCGAGCCCATCGTGAACTGTAGACATCAGGAGGTGTGGGTACAGTGTCAATTGTGCAATGACTACACGCCTAGAGTGCGGTGTGTTATCTGTCCTAACAGCGAATCAGAGAGTAACTAAATGATGCATGTTTGATGCCTGCCTGGATAAAATAAAACACAATGCTTTTTCTACATTTAGCAGTAGTTTGTTTCATTTCAATATTCATATTTCATGCAACAGAGAAATACTGTTACTGTTATGGGACAAGACACCCCAGGGGCGTCTTGAGACATAGGAGCGGCAAGTATGAACTGGGTTGTCAAATTATCTGTGGATATTATTATTTGCTAATTCCCTTTGTGTGAGAGAAGAAGCCTCCACCACCTGAACAAACCCGATCGAAGCCGTGGGTTCAGCCCAAAGGTTTACCTAATTAAATAGGTCACCAGTAGTGCTGTTATGCATACTTTGTAGTAATTCCAAATATGGATGTTCAATTTAAACAGATTATCAGTACTGATATTAACACATTAGCTACATAATATAATTATCGGGTATTGTACACTGTTAGTGGAAAGGGGAGTTAGAAAGCTGTCTCAAACGCTTTCCCACTTTGGCATTGAACACTGGGGTAACCCCACTTCACAGTGTGTTCAGGGGTTTTAGTGCAGTAGTAAGCTTCTATTTACACTCTCAGTTTGGGCGGGGATTCTAATCCTCGCCTTTACATTTTTTGTACAATATTGTGTTTTAAGCATATTTGAGGGGATTCTAATCCCTGCCTTTATGTCGTTTTATATATTATTGTGTAAAATATCACTTGGCGTTAGGCACAACTGTGGTACACCTTGCTTAGGTGACACTCGTAACTTTTGTACTACATGTATATATTGTACATATGAAATAGATATTTATTATGTAGCATGTGTTAGTGCTGGTTGTACGTCTGATGGCAAGTCCAGACAGAGATCATATTGCTTTGTATATACTTGACATTACTTGTACATTTACAGTAATTTCGGTACAACCAGCCATGTGCTCACCACTATAGCTGTGTGAGAGTCCGGCAATTTTATTCATGGATTGCCATGTTAACAACCTACTACTGTCTTTTCTTTGTTGACATAAATTTAAACAGGCACAATGTTTATAATTATACTCCATTCACAATGGGGGGGGGTCATATAGACAGCAGTGCAGGAACGTAAAAGTAACTTTGGTGCAGCCAGAGAGTTTATTAGAACAGTGGTTACAAGTGGCTTTTATGCTGCCATCTGTACCGTTGGGTACATTAAAATTACTCGGAACAGATGCCATCATGACCTAATTTTCACTAAATCAAATCATATTAAACTTTGTTGAGTAGTGTCACAGCAGTTTGAATGTCAATATGAAAATGGCTCTAGTGGTATTTTGACATAACTTATATGTGAATTTGAGATGTGCTCACCTGAACTGCTCACTGAGCTTGAGCACATATTTTCTGTTAAAGTTCAAAGTTGTCTTCAAAATGTGCTCAACTGGATTTCTCACTGGTGCACTTGCACTGGTGTTATCAGGCCTGGTGTTAATTACATCTAGATAAATTACCAGGTGCACCCCTATGGAAATGCACTGATGCATGATGTCCAGCATCAAGGTGTAAATGCCCCTATTGTCTTGTCACTGGATTTGTCTAATCATGGATTTGCAGTATACTCTCACGGATGGAGGGGTGCCTTTGCTGGTGCATGCTGATTCAACTGATACAAATGACAGTTTTTCACCTTAGCTTCTAGATCTGGATCCATTGATGACCCCCACACATAATTTCTCACCAGATTCTTCATGCGTGAAACACCAGAATGTGTCTGGTGTAGTTCTTCCATTAGCACGGAGCGATGGATTGTTGGTACTATGACTCTTGTGCCATATAGGATACATCCTTCTTCGCAATACAATTTGTGTCGTCGCCTGAAGAACAGCATCAATTCCTTAGCTGCATTCTTCTCAGTCTAAATGGCTCAGTGATGTGACACACAACCTCTCCTGAGCAAGTCCGACTGTACCTTCTCGTGGTGGACCCTGTTGTACCTGAGTCTTGAGACAAGGGGACAGACAAAGTAAAAGGGCTAAGGGAAGGACAACCCTGACAGAAAACCCCACTGACTGGGCCAATCACCCATCCAGGGGTAAAGCTGATTACAGAAACTGAAATGATAAACTATTCAACTAACTCAACAACCCAAGATGATACCTCCTTGGAGTGCAACATGACGCGACCTGATGAAAGCCATCGGGAAGTCAGACCGCCAATAGATCATCTGCTTACCGCCAAAAGAAACACCAGAATAGGCATCTGGAATGTCTGGACCATGTACCAGACTGGGAAGGTGGCTCAAGTGACACATGAAATGAAGAAATACAACATCCAGGTGCTGGGCCTCAGCGAGACCAGATGGAACGGAGCCAGACAAACTAAGCTTGCTACAGGAGAACACACAATATACTCAGGACATGAAGATGAAGACCATGCAATCACACACAAGGAGTGGCAATAATGGCAACACAAAGTGCCATGAAAGCCCTCATGGAGTGGAAACCTGTGTCACCAAGAATCATTACAGCAAGATTCAAGTCAATTGGTAGGAATGTTAGTGTGATCCAGAGCTATTAACGACTTAGTTATTGGTGGCAGTCTCTTCCCACACAAAGCCATATGAGAAAACAGAGAACCATATTGACCACATAACCATAAGCAGGAAATGGAGAAGAAGTCTTCTGGACACACGAGCAAAGAGAGAAGCAGATGTGGCAACAGACCACCACCTACTACTGGGAACTGTGACATCAGACCACCACCTACTACTAGGAACTGTGGCATCAGACCACCACCTACTACTGGGAACTGTGACATCAGACCACCACCTACTACTAGGAACTGTGGCATCAGACCATCACCTACTACTGGGAACTGTGACATCAGACGACCACCTACTAATAGGAACTGTGGCATCAGACCACCACCTACTACTGGGAACTGTGATATCAGACCACCACCTACTACTGGGAACTGTGACATCAGACCACCACCTACTACTAGGAACTGTGGCATCAGACCACCACCTACTACTAGGAATTGTGGCATCAGATGACCACCTACTACTGGGAACTGTGACATCAGACCACCACCTACTACTGGGAACTGTGGCATCAGACCACCACCTACTACTGGGAACAGTGGCATCAGACCACCACCTACTACTAGGAACTGTGGCATCAGACCACCACCTACTATTAGGAACTGTGGCATCAGACCACCACCTACTACTAGGAACTGTGGCATCAGACCACCACCTACTACTAGGAACTGTGGCATCAGACCACCACCTACTATTAGGAATTGTGACATCAGACCACCACCTACTACTAGGAACTGTGGCATCAGACCACCACCTACTACTAGGAACTGTGGCATCAGACCACCACCTACTATTAGGAACTGTGGCATCAGACCACCACCTACTACTGGGAACTGTGACATCAGACCACCACCTACTACTGGGAACTGTGACATCAGACCACCACCTACTACTGGGAACTGTGGCATCAGACCACCACCTACTACTGGGAACTGTGGCATCAGACCACCACCTACTACTAGGAACTGTGGCATCAGACCACCACCTACTACTGGGAACTGTGACATCAGACCACCACCTACTACTGGGAACAGTGGCATCAGACCACCACCTACTACTAGGAACTGTGGCATCAGACCACCACCTACTACTGGGAACTGTGGCATCAGACCACCACCTACTACTAGGAACTGTGGCATCAGACCACCACCTACTACTAGGAACTGTGACATCAGACCACCACCTACTACTGGGAACTGTGGCATCAGACCACCACCTACTACTAGGAACTGTGACATCAGACCACCACCTACTACTAGGAACTGTGGCATCAGACCACCACCTACTACTGGGAACTGTGACACCAGACCACCACCTACTACTAGGAACTGTGGCATCAGACCACCACCTACTACTGGGAACTGTGACACCAGACCACCACCTACTACTAGGAACTGTGACACCAGACCACCACCTACTACTAGGAACTGTGGCATCAGACCACCACCTACTACTGGGAACTGTGGCACCAGACCACCACCTACTACTAGGAACTGTGGCATCAGACCACCACCTACTACTAGGAACTGTGACATCAGACCACCACCTACTACTAGGAACTGTGACATCAGACCACCACCTACTACTAGGAACTGTGGCATCAGACCACCACCTACTACTGGGAACTGTGGCATTAGACCACCACCTACTACTAGGAACTGTGACATCAGACCACCACCTACTACTGGGAACTGTGGCATCAGACCACCACCAACTACTGGGAACTGTGGCATCAGACCACCACCTACTACTGGGAACTGTGGCATCAGACCACCACCTACTACTAGGAACTGTGACATCAGACCACCACCTACTGTTGGGAACTGTGGCATCAGACCATCACCTACTACTAGGAACTGTGGCATCAGACCACCATCTACTACTAGGAACTGTGACATCAGACAACCACCTATTACTGGGAACTGTGACATCAGACCACCACCTACTACTAGGAACTGTGACATCAGATCACCACCTACTACTAGGAACTGTGGCATCAGACCACCACCTACTACTGGGAACTGTGGCATCAGACCACCACCAACTACTGGGAACTGTGAGAATAAAGCTGAAGAAATACGCAGACTCAGCAAATAGACCACAACAGTACAATGTTCACAAACTAAAGTCAAGAGAAATAAAACTTGAGTTCAACTGTGCTGTGAGAAACAGGTTTGAAGCCCTAAAAAATATGACAGAGAACTCCATAGACATTGTCTGGGCCACACTACAAGAAACCTGGAAAGACACATGCAAAGAAGTCCTAAGCAAAAGAGAGAGAAAACATAAGGTGTGGCTATCAACAGCAACATGGACGCTGATCAAAGAAAGGAAACAAATGGTCAATCGCTGCAAGACAGTAGAAGAGAAACAAGAACACCAAGCAACATACTGGCAACTAAACAAAGCAGTCAAGAAGAGCGCAAGAAAAGACAAGCAAAACTACATCAATGACCCAGCAACACAAGCTGAAATGGCAGCGCACAGAAGAGACATGAAGGAACTCTATGATATAACAAGAACACTAGCGGGGAAAAGAAGAAATCTTACAAAACCAGTGAAAGACAAGGAAGGAAGAACCATAAACAAGGAAGTGGAGCAAAGATCAAGATGGGAAGAACACTTCAAAAAATCATCAACAGAGACCTAACACCAGAAAGACCAGACATACCAATAGCAGAAATGTTATTAAGTGTTAACACAAATCTACCTTCGAAGGTTAAAATAAGTAGAGCACTGAAGAAGTTAAAGGACAGAAAGATGCCAAGACCAGACGGCATACCACCAGAGGCTCTGAAAGCAGACCCGATAACAGCAACATATATGTTGCACCATCTATTCCTGAAGATCTGGGAACAAGAGAAAGTCCCAACAGAATGGAAAAATGGATACCTTGTAAAATTGCCAAAGAAAGGTGACTTGGGAATGTGCAGGAGCTGGAGAGGAATCCCACTCCTATTGGTACCAAGTAAAGTCTTCACACGCATACTATTGGACAGACTGAAAGGAGCACTGGATGAAAAGTTACATGAAGAACATGCTGGTTTTTGGAAAAACAAATCATGCACTGACCATATTGCTACACTGAGAATAATCATAGAACAATCAATTGAGTGGCAGTCACCCCTATATATTAATTTCACAGACTTCGAGAAAGCCTTTGATAGTGTAGACAGAGACGTTATCTGGATGCTGATGCATCACTATGGAATACCAGCTAAGTTTGTGACACTAATCCAGCAGATGTACGAAAACTCCACCTGCCAAGTTATCCATGATGGAAAACTGTCTGAGACATTTGAAGTAAAGACTGGTATAAGACAGGGGTGCATCCTATCACCATTAAATTTTATCATGGTGATAGACTGGATAATGAGAGAGACTGTTAAACAGGGCCAAAATGGCATCCAGTGGACATTCACTAAACAGTTGGATGATCTAGATTTTGCAGACGACATCTGCCTACTATCACATTCACACAAACAAATGCAAAAGAAGTCCAGCAAATTGACGCAGGGTGCAGAAAAGACAGGCTTGAAAATAACCATACAGAAAACAAAACTACTAAAAGTGAACAGTACACAACCAGCTAAGGTACAGCTGAAGGGAAAATATATAGAGGAGAACAACAAATTCACCTATCTGGGAAGTGTAGTGACAGACAAAGAAGGAACAGATGAAGATGTGAAAAACAGGACTGGAAAGGCCAAGCATGCATTCAGCATTTTAAAGACAGTGTGGAACACACCATCTTTCTCAACACGAAACAAGATCAGAATCTTCAACACCAACGTGAAAAGTGTGCTGCTATATGGCTCTGAGACATGGAGAGTAACCAAGACAACAACCCGAGTGCTACAAACATTCATTAACAAATGTCTGAGATACATCCTGAAAACCAAACGGCAAGATAAAACCACAAAGAAATCTGGAGGAGGACAGACCAACACAGCATAAGGAGACAGACTGCAAGAAGAAAATGCACATGGATAGGACACACCCTCCGAAAACAAACCAACAATGTCATGAGACAGGCCTTAGACTGGAATCCACAAGGAAAAAGAAATACAGGCAGACCCAAAACTACTTGGAGGAGATCAATAAACGAGGAAGTAAAGAAACATGGAACCACCTGGAAAGAAATGAAGAAAGCAGCAAACAACAGAGTGGGTTGGAAAAGAGTAATTTCGGCCCTATGCTCTACCTTGAGTGAAGAGGACTAAGTAGGTAAGTATTCTTCTCAGGCCAATGCTGTAACACATACTGCAGAACACGTGACAGAACTGGATCAGTCTTCATCACTTCCTTGATCACTGTTGCTGTCACAGGACCTTCCTCCAGGTGTTGTAACAGGTTCAGCACAGGTTCTGGAATGGGAACCTCCACAGTTTCTAGAAGAGGCAGTCTGCTTAGAGAATCTGCAGGCCGGTAGATGAGCTCATAGTCGTAGCCTTGCATAAGAAGAGCACACCTCTGCAAATGAGCAGAGGAATGTTGCGGAATAGGTTTCATCTCTCCTAGAAGACCCAAGAGGGGCTTATGGTCCATGTAGATCTTGAAGTGTCAACCCCATAGATACTTGTGAAATTTGTGAACACCACAGATCATTGCCAAAGCCTCTTTTTCTACCTGAGAGTAATTCTTTTCTGCCAGTGCCATGGTTCTGGACTGGAACACAACTGGTTGTTCTTTATCCTCGGTTTGATGAGCCAGTACAGCACCTACACCATAAGACAATGCATCACAGGTCAGGAGAATTGGCTTGTTGACATCATAATGTGTCAGGACTGGGGCTTTCCTTAGAAGCTCCTTTGCCATGTTGAATGCTCGCTCTTGATCAGTACACCATCTGAAGACATGGCCTTTCTTCAGCAGTTGGTGCAGTGGTTGAAGGATCGTAGCCAAGTTGGGTAGGAATCGAAGGTTGAAGGTCAACATACCCAGGAATGGCTTTACCTGTGTGACATCTGTGGGTGTGGGTGCCTCAACAACCGCTCTAAACCTCTTAGCCATGGTAGCCAATCCATCCTTGCTGACGCGATGACCTAGGTATTCCACTGCAGCAATGCCGATATTGAGTCCTTCTTAAGACGTAGTCCTGCCTCAGCAAGTTGACGTAGGACTTCCTTTGCCTGGTGTTCTTCCTCAGAAGCACCAGTTACCAGGATATCATCCAGGTACACCACTGTGTGAAGGACGCATGCCAGAAGATTCTCGATCACCTGCTGAAAGATTAAATATTGCAGGGGCTGAGGAGACTCCAAATGCTAGACGATTGTAAATAAACAATCCTCTGTGGGTGTTTATCGTCAGGTACTGTTTACTGTCATCATCAATGAGAAACTGTTGATAAGCATATGCCATGTCAAGCTTGGGGAACATCACTCCACCTGCTAGCATAGCAAACAGATCTTCCGGGGTCAGAAGTGGTTACTACTTGATATGTGCAAACATGTTTACCGTAACTTTATATTCACCACATATGCGCACCATGCCATCAGACTTCAAGATAGGCACGATAGGTGTGGCCTATTGTGAGTAGGTCACTGGTTCGATGATGTTGGCACTCTGGAACCAATCAAACTCATCATCGACGTTCGTCTTCATTACATAAGGAACCATTTTTGCTTTACAAAACACCGGGTTTGCATCTGGTTTCACATGGATGGAAGCCTTCACATCCTTCATGGGGCCCAGATCATCATTGAACAGTCCTGGAAACCAGGCAATTGGGTCGGTCAGTTTCTTCGGACTGTGGAGTTGATGAACTGCCTGCCAATCTAGCCGAAGTTTCCCCATCCAATTTCTTCCAAGGAGAGGAATAGAGAAAGTTCCACTGCTTGATCATGGTGGCGGACTACAACCGTCACTTCCCCACATGCTATTAGTGGCTCACCAGTGTGCGTACAAAGTTTTACCTGGCTCAGTTTCAGAGAAGGTGATTGTTTTTCCCAAACCGGTTGTAAGTCACCGGCAAGGTTCTATACATCTGAGATACGTGTCCCATTTTTTCCACAGGAAAAACATCTTTGATTCCTGTATCGACAGTCTTCCTGTCTGTGGATTCCACCACAATGGTAACATTTGACCTTCTGTCCTTTGTTTCTGAACTTTGGCTGTGGTATGCCATTTGGTCTTGGAGTCAATTTGCCTTTGTCTTTGTTCATTACTAGATTCACACATACCGCCAGCGCAGTAGTGTGTGAACTGTGTTGTTCCTTTTCAATGTCCCTTGCATTTTTGGTGGCTACTTCGAGTGCTATCTCTATAGCTTTGTCCAAATCCAAGTTTTTGCCTGCTAACAGTTTCCGTTGGATTCCTTCATTTGTCACCTCAATGGCAAAAATGTCACGCAACATTTAATTTTGTGTGGCCTAAAAATTGCAGTCTTGTGCCAACCACCTCAATTCGCTCATATACTATGCAACCAATTCATTCAGCATTTGCATTCGCTTGTAGAATTTAAATCGCACTACAATTTCTGACAGCCGTGGACTCAAATGCGTTTCCATCAGCTCCACCATTATTGCGTAGGTTTTGTCCATTGGTTTCTCAGGGCAACACAAGTTTCGCAAAAGCTTGTACCCTGCAGCCCCAATGCCGCATCGCCGTGCCAATGAAACACTCTTTCAACATATTGTGACCACAACTCCCCACTCTCTGGATTAAACGGTTCTACACTTCCTACTGTCTACGGATTGTATAACCGCTAGCAGTGTGAATATGTTTAAAAACAAGGTTGACATATATCTCAGGAGGGCAGGTTACACGTAGATGAATATTGTTGGACTCTCGATAAGCCAATGGCTTCCTTGTTCACTTGCCATCTGGGCCTTTGGCTTGGATGGCAAATCTTGTTAAATCTATTGTAGCCATCCTCGTCGCCAATGTTATATTCCGTGAACCAAAAGCAAACTTACTTGACAAACTTTATTCGGAAACCACTTACACACATGATTACAACTCAGTCACCTCATTGGCCTCGGAACCCATCATTTTATCAGTCATAGTACAAGATATAACAATGTTCCTCCCTCATGGTATGGTTATGGAGTGAAACAATGCAGTGAGGGAAGATGACATTTGAAAGGCAAGTGAGCTGGAATAAAAAATAATCAATCAAATAAGTTACGTCACCACATCGTTATAACAATTTGCTCTGACCAGAAATCAGATTTTTTCAATCAGTGTATATTCTGTCATCCTTACCCGGTACAGAGGCAAATGCGTTGATCATATCTGCCTTCGCGTGTATTTTCTGTATTGGCTCTGCATCTAATGAGTCGCGGATGTTCATTTGTTCCGCTTTATCTGTCAAGTCTGCGATGACCGAGTCTGCTTGGACTGTCGGTACTCCCAATGCCTTGGTCTCTACAATGTTACAGGCCATACAGTCAAATAATGTTGCCTAGACTTGGAGCCTTGCATCAATATCCTCATCTAAAGATTCCCTTATATGATGTTGTCATCATCTCTCTCTCTCGCTCGCCCCCTCCCTTCCTCCCCCTTCCCCCTCCCTCCCTCCCCCTCCCCTTCCGTCCCCCCACCCTCCCCCCTCCCCCTCCCCCTCCCTCCCTCCCTCCCTCTCTGTCTGTGTCTGTCTGTCTGTCTCTCTCTCTCTTCTCTCAATCTGTCTCTGTCTCTCTCTGTCTCTCTCTGTCTCTCTCCATCTCCCTCTCTATCTCTCTCTCTGTCTGTCTCTCTGCCTGTCTGTCTCTCTCACTGTATGTCTGTCTGTCTGTCTCTCTGTCTGTCTCTCTGTCTGTCTGTCTCTCTGTCTGTCTCTCCGTCTGTCTCTCTGTCCGCCTGTCTCTCTGTATGCCTCTCTCTCTCTGTCCGCCTCTCTCTCTCTCTGTCTGTCTGTCTCTCTGTTTGTCTGTCTCTCTGTCCGTCTGTCTGTCTCTCCGTCTGTCTCTCCGTCTGTCTCTCCGTCTGTCTCTCCGTCTGTCTCTCCGTCTGTCTCTCTGTCCGTCTGTCTCTCTGTCCGTCTGTCCGACTGTCTGTCTCTCGCTCTCTCTCGCGCTCTCTCACGCTCTCGCTCTCTCGTGCTCTCGCTCTCGCTCTCTCTCTCTCTCTCTCTCTCTCTCTCTCTCTCTCTCTCTCTCTCTCTCTCTCTCTGCATCTCTCTCTTTGTCTCTCTCTCACTCCCTCCATCCCTCTGTCCCTACTTTCTCTCCCCCTCCCCCTCTCTCTCTCTGTCTATCTCTGTCTCTCCCACTGTGTCTCTCTCTCTCTCCCTCTCCCTCTCCCTCTCCCTCCCTCCCTCCCTCCCTCTCTCTCTCCCTCCATCCCTCCATCCCTCTGTCCCTACTTTCTCTCCCCCTCCCCCTCTCTCTCTTCCCATCCTATCTAAAGTAAGAAAACCAAGCTTCAGATAGACACTCACTGCCACGACATGCCTGAAAGATGAAAATCTTAGGTTTGTTGATCAATTTTGGACAACATTCCCCATCAAACATTGTGGTGATGTCGTCTATGGAGATGGGTTTTCCATCAGTACCAGTGATGTGGTCTCTCTCTCCATGGGAAAGGATGCAGAGGACAAATGCATTCGCCGATGACTTCTGATTCCCTTTCTCCTGTATCAGAGTTGTTCTGATTTTCTGCAAGTTAACAAATAAGATTTAACAAGATTTAACAAGATTGCCATCCAAGGTTAAGGCCCACATGACAAGTGGACAAGGAAGCTATTGGCTTACCGAGAGTCCAACATTTTTAATCCATGTGTAATCTGCCCTCCTGAGATGTGTGTCAACCTTGTTTTTAAACATATTCACGCTTCTAGCAGTTACACAATCTGTAGATAATTTGTTCTATTCATTGACCCTCATATAATTGGTATAACCAAATCATGGGCCATAACATAGACATAACAGATACTGAATTAGGACTGGCAGGACACATGTTTAGGAGAGATTGAATAGGAAGAAGGGGAGGTAGAGTTATTTTATATGTTAAAGAATCTATTCAGGCTTATGAAATAAAATTAGAAAGGGAAACAGATTGCGATGAAGCTGTTTGTTGCAAAATATAGTTACAGGAAATTCAACATTAACTATTGGATTAGTTTACCGAAGTCCAACATTGGACACATACAATGGAAAGAAGAGGATAACACATAATGCTATAAAGGAAGTTACTAAAGGGGAACGTATCATAATGGGAGATTTTAACCATGGACACATACAATGGAAATCTCTAGACAGTTCAGGGGGTGAGGACCAACAATTTCTATTTTTAATTCAGGACAGCTTCCGTACTCAGCACGTGCTAGAACCAACCAGGGGAGAGAATGAATTAGATATAGTTTTGTCATCACAAAAAGAATTAGTGGACAATGTAAAAATACATGAACCATTGGGTAACAGTGCTCATAATCAAATACATTTTGACAACAATGTAAAATCAGAAAGTAAAAATAAAAAACTTACAGGAGAAACTTCCACAAAGGTAACTATAAAGATATGAGAAAATACTTAGCAAAGCTAGATTGGAATAACATGCTGAGGAATAAGACCGCAGTAGAAGGTTGGAACATTCTAAAATATGAAATTGAGAGTATCATGGATAAATTTGTTCCCTTGAAAAAACAAGGAAAATGGTCTAGAAAGAAACACTTGTCAAAAGAAGCTGTTAAAAAATAGTGTTCAAGCAAACTATGTGAAGAGTTTATAGGCGTACCAGAAAGGATGAAGACTATGCAAATTACAAAGAGGCACTTAATGCAGTTACGACTGAAATTAGACAATCTAAAAGAAGCTATGAGCAAAAATTAGCATTTAACATAAAAATGGCAGCAAGAGTTTTTATACATGTCAGGAGTAAACAAAACGTATGAGACAAGGTCGGACCTCTAGAAGACAGTGCTGGAAATATAATATCACAAGGGTTTTTAATTGTAGAAGTCCTAAATGGCTACTTCAGTTCAGTTTTTACCAGAGAGGATATTAGTCCATTACCAGTTCCAGATGCTAAATTTCTGGAGGCTAAATCTGACTATTTAGGGCAGTTAATTGTGTCCGTGATTGAAATCTCCCATTATGATACATTCCCCTTTACTCAATTCCTTTATAGTGTTTTGTAATTTTCTGTTATCCTCTTCGTTTATATTTGGACTTCGGTAAACTAATCCAATAGTTAATGTCGAATTTCCTGTATCTATATTGCACCAAACAGTTTCATCGCAATTTGCTTCCTTTTCTAATTTTATTTCGTAAACCTGAATAGATTCTTTAATATATAAAATGACTCCCCCTCCCCTTCTTCCTATTCGATCTCTCCTAAACATTATGTATCCTGTCAGTCCTAATTCAACATCTGTTATGTCTATGTTGGCCCATGATTCAGTTATACCAATTATGTGAGGGTTAATATCTTCTTAATCTGTTTAATTCGTTTTTCTTATTTACTATGCTCCTTGCATTTAAACACATATATTTATACCCAGTTTCATAAATGTGTTCTGGACATTTTGTTACTGGTTTGTGTGTACTGGTGGCCTTGTGTCCTTTTTGAGGCACCACTAAGTAACCCCCTGCGCTTCTAGTTTAAACATAAGCATAAAGTGTAGGACAGACTTCACTGCCTGTGTTTTAGAACCATTATGTGACTGGATTCTTCCGCACAAGCTTTCTTGGATGGATGTCAACATTGATAATGGTCACATACAATAGCCACGACAACAACAAACTGTTTGATCGCTCAGGTCATGCATCAAACCAATGTAGCCATTCCTCTTTTGCGCAACATTGACAATCTTTGCAGAACAATAACCTGAACACTTCAGGAAACTTAAATTTTATTAAGTTGTTAAAATTAATGTAAGCAATGTATGTGGTTCATAGCAATGATAAAATGGCCAAAATTGTAGGCAACACAAACACGTGTTGACCCTAACATCCAGTCTAACAGGCAATTCAATTAGCCGCTTTAAAACATAATAACATAACAACTACATGATATTATTAGATAACCTTGGATTCATTTCTTCTACAAATAGTTAGCACATCATTTCCCCAAAGTAAATTTGTATTTTGACATAAGGGAATTGCAGAGGTCCTTAGTTAAGTCCGGTCTGGACATGTTACTGATTGCACAAATAAAAAGGAATAGCTACAGTGATGGTTTGATTGGGTTATTTGCACTGCTTTTCTTCAGTTTGTGAATAACTGCTTACTGACAATATTCCTGTGTAAAAATGTAATCACATCGATTTGTATGTATATTATAGTACGCTTATTTGTCTCAGTTACTTTGCATAATTCAAGCAATGTTTGATAATAGAAATAACACATATTGAATGGTACGTACTTCAGCTGAGAGATCATCATAAATGATTGTGTCAAAGAATAGTTTCGTAAACAGCTCCTCAAGCTTTTTCTTATCACAGTCCGTGCCTTCTCGGTCTTGCTTTTCATCCCAAAAATTCTTGTTGTTGATAATGACGGCCCGGCCTCGTGGTTTATCACTCATATCATAAATTTGATCTTTCTGCAATTACAAAGGTGCACACATTGTTGACAGTGCATTTAATTCATCTTTTCAAACTTCATATGCATTTAAAAAAACATACAACCATAACAGGATCCATAGATGTAAATTAAAATCTTGCCAATATTTTATTACAACATCCTTGCCACACCACAATATATATATATATATATGTTGTTACAGCAACTTAATGTTGCATTAGGCTGAACATGGCAGTGTACTTGAGACCTGTACTTCTTACATTTTTACCTAATGCTAAATCTTAAGTTGAACATGGCTGTGTACTTGCGACCCATACTTCTTACATTTTTACCTAATGCTTAATGTTAAGTTGAACATGGCAGTGTACTTGCAACCTGTACTTCTTATATTTTTACCTAATGCTAAATGTTAAGTTGAGCATGGCAGTGTACTTGCGACCTGTACTTCTTATATTTGTACCTAATGCTAAGTGTTAAGTTGAACATGGAAGTGTACTTGCGACCTGTACTACTTATATTTTTGCCTAATGCTAAGTGTCAAGTTGAACATGGCAGTGTACTTGCAACCTGTACTACTTATATTTTTACGTAATGATAAGTGTCAAGTTGAACATGGCAGTGTACTTGCAACCTGTACTTCTTATAGATTTACCTAATGCTAAGTGTCAATTTGAACATGGCAGTGTACTTGCGACCTGTACTTCTGACATGTTTACCTAATGCTAAGTGTCAATTTGAACATGGCAGTGTACTTGCGACCTGTACTTCTGCCATGTTTACCTAATGCAAGTGTCAATTTGAACATGGCAGTGTACTTACGACCTGTACTTCTGACATGTTTATCTAATGGTAAGTGTCAATTTGAACATGGCAGTGTACTTACGATCTGTACTTCTGACATGTTTACCTAATGGTAAGTGTCAATTTGAACATGGCAGTGTACTTACGACCTGTACTTCTGACATGTTTACCTAATGGTAAGTGTCAATTTGAACATGGCAGTGTACTTGTGACCTGTACTTCTGACATGTTTACCTAATGCTAAGTGTCAATTTGAACATGGCAGTGTACTTACGACCTGTACTTCTGACATGTTTACCTAATGCTAAGTGTCAATTTGAACATGGCAGTGTACTTGCGACCTGTACTTCTGACATGTTTACTTAATGCTAAGTGTCAATTTGAACATGGCAGTGTACTTACGACCTGTACTTCTGACATGTTTACCTAATGGTAAGTGTCAATTTGAACATGGCAGTGTACTTGCGACTTGTACTTCTGACATGTTTACCTAATGCTGAGTGTCAAGTTGAACATGGCAGTGTACTTGCGACCTGTACTTCTTATATTTTTACCTAATGCTAAATGTTAAGTTGAACATGGCAGTGTACTTACTACCTGTACTTCTGACATGTTTACCTAATGCTAAGTGTCAAGTTGAGCATGGCAGTGAACTTGCGACCTGTACTTCTTATATTTTTACCTAATGCTAAATGCTAAGTTGAACATGGCAGTGTACTTACTACCTGTACTTCTGACATGTTTACCTAATGCTAAGTGTCAAGTTGAACATGGCTGTGTACTTGCGACCTGTACTTCTGACATGTTTACCTAATGCAAGTGTCAATTTGAACATGGCAGTGTACTTACGACCTGTACTTCTGACATGTTTACCTAATGGTAAGTGTCAATTTGAACATGGCAGTGTACTTGTGACCTGTACTTCTGACATGTTTACCTAATGCTAAGTGTCAATTTGAACATGGCAGTGTACTTACGACCTGTACTTCTGACATGTTTACCTAATGGTAAGTGTCAATTTGAACATGGCAGTGTACTTGCGACCTGTACTTCTGACATGTTTACCTAATGCTAAGTGTCAATTTGAACATGGCAGTGTGCTTGCGTCCTGTACTTCTGACATGTTTACCTAATGCTGAGTGTCAAGTTGAACATGGCAGTGTACTTGCGACCTGTACTTCTTATATTTTTACCTAATGCTAAATGTTAAGTTGAACATGGCAGTGTGCTTGCTACCTGTACTTCTGACATGTTTACCTAATGCTAAGTGTCAAGTTGAGCATGGCAGTGAACTTGCGACCTGTACTTCTTATATTTTTACCTAACGCTAAGTGTCAAGTTGAACATGGCAGTGTACTTGCGACCTGTCCTTCTTATATTTTTACCTAATGCTATGTGTCAATTTGAACATGGCAGTGTACTTGCGACATGTACTTCTGACACGTTTACCTAATGCTAAGTGTTAAGTTGAACATGGCAGTGTACTTGCGACCTGTACATCTGACATGTTTACCTAATGCTAATTATCAAGTTGAACATGGCAGTGTACTTACGACCTGTACTTCTGACATGTTTACCTAATGCTAAGTATCAAGTTGAACATGGCAGTGTACTTACGACCTGCATTTCTGACATGTTTACTTAATGCTAAGTGTCAATTTGAACATGGCAGTGTACTTGCGACCTGTACTTCTTATATTTTTACCTAATGCTAAATGTTAAGTTGAACATGGCAGTGTACTTGCTACCTGTACTTCTTACATTTTTACCTAATGCTAAATGTTAAGTTGAACACGGCAGTGTACTTGCTACCTGTACTTCTTACATTTTTACCTAATGCTAAATGCTAAGTTGAACATGGCAGTGTACTTACTACCTGTACTTCTGACATGTTTACCTAATGCTAAGTGTCAAGTTGAACATGGCAGTGTACTTGCGACCTGTACTTCTGACATGTTTACCTAATGCTAAGTGTCAATTTGAACATGGCAGTGTGCTTGCGTCCTGTACTTCTGACATGTTTACCTAATGCTAAGTGTCAATTTGAACATGGCAGTGTACTTGCGACCTGTACTTCTGACATGTTTACCTAATGCAAGTGTCAATTTGAACATGGCAGTGTACTTACGACCTGTACTTCTGACATGTTTACCTAATGCTAAGTGTCAATTTGAACATGGCAGTGTACTTACGACTTGTACTTCTGACATGTTTACCTAATGCTAAGTGTCAATTTGAACATGGCAGTGTACTTGCGACCTGTACTTCTGACATGTTTACCTAATGCTAAGTGTCAATTTGAACATGGCAGTGTACTTACGACCTGTACTTCTTATATTTTTACCTAATGCTAAATGTTAAGTTGAACATGGCAGTGTGCTTGCTACCTGTACTTCTGACATGTTTACCTAATGCTAAGTGTCAAGTTGAGCATGGCAGTGAACTTGCGACATGCACTTCTGACATGTTTACCTAATGCTAAGTGTTAAGTTGAACATGGCAGTGTACTTGTGACCTGTACTTCTTATATTTTTACCTAATGCTAAGTGTCAAGTTGAACATGGCAGTGTACTTGCGACCTGTACATCTGACATGTTTACCTAATGCTAATTATCAAGTTGAACATGGCAGTGTACTTACGACCTGTACTTCTGACATGTTTACCTAATGCTAAGTATCAAGTTGAACATGGCAGTGTACTTACGACCTGCATTTCTGACATGATTACTTAATGCTAAGTGTCAATTTGAACATGGCAGTGTACTTGCGACCTGTACTTCTTATATTTTTACCTAATGCTAAATGTTAAGTTGAACATGGCAGTGTACTTTCGACCTGTACTTCTGACATGTTTACCTAATGCTAAGTGTCAATTTGAACATGGCAGTGTACTTGCGACCTGTACTTCTGACATGTTTACCTAATGCTAAGTGTCAATTTGAACATGGCAGTGTACTTGCGACCTGTACTTCTGACATGTTTACCTAATGCTAAGTGTCAATTTGAACATGGCAGTGTACTTGCGACCTGTACTTCTGACATGTTTACCTAATGCTAAGTGTCAATTTGAACATGGCAGTGTACTTACGACCTGTACTTCTGACATGTTTACCTAATGCTAAGTGTCAATTTGAACATGGCAGTGTACTTACTACCTGTACTTCTGACATGTTTACCTAATGCTAAGTGTCAAGTTGAACATGGCAGTGTACTTACGACCTGTACTTCTGACATGTTTACCTAATGCTAAGTGTCAATTTGAACATGGCAGTGTACTTGCTACCTGTACTTCTTACATTTTTACCTAATGCTAAATGCTAAGTTGAACATGGCAGTGTACTTACTACCTGTACTTCTGACATGTTTACCTAATGGTAAGTGTCAATTTGAACATGGCAGTGTACTTGCGACCTGTACTTCTGACATGTTTACCTAATGGTAAGTGTCAATTTGAACATGGCAGTGTACTTGCGACCTGTACTTCTGACATGTTTACCTAATGCTAAGTGTCAATTTGAACATGGCAGTGTACTTGTGACCTGTACTTCTGACATGTTTACCTAATGCTAAGTGTCAATTTGAACATGGCAGTGTACTTGTGACCTGTACTTCTGACATGTTTACCTAATGCTAAGTGTCAATTTGAACATGGCAGTGTACTTACTACCTGTACTTCTGACATGTTTACCTAATGCTAAGTGTCAATTTGAACATGGCAGTGTACTTGCGACCTGTACTTCTGACATGTTTACCTAATGCTAAGTGTCAATTTGAACATGGCAGGGTACTTACTACCTGTACTTCTGACATGTTTACCTAATGCTAAGTGTCAAGTTGAACATGGCAGTGTACTTACGACCTGTACTTCTGACATGTTTACCTAATGCTAAGTGTCAATTTGAACATGGCAGTGTACTTGCGACCTGTACTTCTGACATGTTTACCTAATGCTAAGTGTCAATTTGAACATGGCAGTGTACTTACTACCTGTACTTCTGACATGTTTACCTAATGCTAAGTGTCAAGTTGAGCATGGCAGTGTACTTGCGACCTGTACTTCTTATATTTTTACCTAACGCTAAGTGTCAAGTTGAACATGGCAGTGTACTTGCTACCTTTACTTCTGACATGTTTACCTAATGCTAAGTGTTTAGTTGAACATGGCAGTGTACTTGCAACCTGTACTTCTTATATTTTACCTAATGCTAAGTGTCAAGTTGAACATGGCAGTGTACTTGCGACCTGTACTTCTGACATGTTTACCTAATGCTAAGTGTTTAGTTGAACATGGCAGTGTACTTGCAACCTGTACTTCTTATATTTTACCTAATGCTAAGTGTCAAGTTGAACATGGCAGTGTACTTGCGACCTGTACATCTGACATGTTTACCTAATGCTAAGCATCAAGTTGAACATGGCAGTGTACTTACGACCTGTACTTCTGACATGTTTACCTAATGCTAAGTATCAATTTGAACATGGCAGTGTACTTACGACCTGCATTTCTGACATGTTTACTTAATGCTAAGTGTCAATTTGAACATGGCAGTGTACTTGCGACCTGTACTTCTTATATTTTTACCTAATGCTAAGTGTCAAGTTGAACATGGCAGTGTACTTGCTACGTGTACTTGTTATATTTTTACCTAATGCTAAGTGTTAAGTTGAACATGGCAGTGTACTTGCTACCTGTACTTCTTATATTTTTACCTAATGCTAAGTGTTAAGTTGAACATGGCAGTGTACTTGCTACCTGTACTTCTTACATTTTTACCTAATGCTAAGTGTTAAGTTGAACATGGCAGTGTACTTGCTACCTGTAGTTCTTACATGTTTACCTAATGCTAAATGTTAAGTTGAACATGGCAGTGTACTTGCTACCTGTACTTCTTACATTTTTACCTAATGCTAAGTGTTAAGTTGAACATGGCAGTGTACTTGCTACCTGTACTTCTTACATTTTTACCTAATGCCAAGTGTTAAGTTGAACATGTCAGTGCACTTGCAACCTGTACTTCTTACATTTTTACCTAATGCCAAGTGTTAAGTTGAACATGGCAGTGCACTTGCAACCTGTACTTCTTACATTTTTACCTAATGCTAAGTGTTAAGTTGAACATGGCAGTGTACTTGCTACCTGTACTTCTTACATTTTTACCTAACGCTAAATGTTAAGTTGAACATGGCAGTGCACTTGTGACCTGTATTTCTTACATTTTTACCTAATGCTAAGTGTTAAGTTGAACATGGCAGTGTACTTGCTACCTGTACTTCTTACATTTTTACCTAATGCCAAGTGTTAAGTTGAACATGTCAGTGTACTTGCTACCTGTACTTCTTACATTTTTACCTAATGCTAAGTGTTAAGTTGAACATGGCAGTGTACTTGCTACCTGTACTTCTTACATTTTTACCTAATGCTAAATGTTAAGTTGAACATGGCAGTGCACTTGCAACCTGTACTTCTTACATTTTTACCTAATGCTAAGTGTTAAGTTGAACATGGCAGTGTACTTGCTACCTGTACTTCTTACATTTTTACCTAACGCTAAATGTTAAGTTGAACATGGCAGTGCACTTGTGACCTGTATTTCTTACATTTTTACCTAATGCTAAGTGTTAAGTTGAACATGGCAGTGTACTTGCTACCTGTACTTCTTACATTTTTACCTAATGCTAAGTGTTAAGTTGAACATGGCAGTGCACTTGCAACCTGTACTTCTTACATTTTTACCTAATGCTAAGTGTTAAGTTGAACATGGCAGTGTACTTGCTACCTGTAGTTCTTACATGTTTACCTAATGCTAAATGTTAAGTTGAACATGGCAGTGCACTTGTGACCTGTATTTCTTACATTTTTACCTAATGCTAAGTGTTAAGTTGAACATGGCAGTGTACTTGCTACCTGTACTTCTTACATTTTTACCTAATGCTAAGTGTTAAGTTGAACATGGCAGTGCACTTGCAACCTGTACTTCTTACATTTTTACCTAATGCTAAGTGTTAAGTTGAACATGGCAGTGTACTTGCTACCTGTACTTCTTACATTTTTACCTAATGCTAAATGTTAAGTTGAACATGGCAGTGCACTTGCAACCTGTACTTCTTACATTTTTACCTAATGCTAAGTGTTAAGTTGAACATGGCAGTGTACTTGCTACCTGTACTTCTTACATTTTTACCTAACGCTAAATGTTAAGTTGAACATGGCAGTGCACTTGTGACCTGTATTTCTTACATTTTTACCTAATGCTAAGTGTTAAGTTGAACATGGCAGTGCACTTGCTACCTGTACTTCTTACATTTTTACCTAATGCTAAGTGTTAAGTTGAACATGGCAGTGCACTTGCTACCTGTACTTCTTACATTTTTACCTAATGCTAAGTGTTAAGTTGAACATGGCAGTGCACTTGCTACCTGTACTTCTTACATTTTTACCTAATGCTAAGTGTTAAGTTGAACATGGCAGTGCACTTGCTACCTGTACTTCTTACATTTTTACCTAATGCTAAATATTAAGTTGAACACGGCAGTGTGCTTGCTACCTGTACTTGTGATCTTGTTATCTGCACTTGTCATCTTGTTATCTGATGTTATGTATTAAGATGACAATGGTCATGTACTAGTTATCCATACTTATTATCTTGTTATCTGTACTTGTTATTTTGATAACTGATGTTATGTTTTAACTTGAACATGGCCGGGTATTTATTATGTATACACATACATGCACAAGCACACGTTACTTTGGATAAATCTACTTCATTGCAAGTAAATGTAGTTTGTCGAAATAGTACATTTTTACAAGTATTGTAAAGAATTTTTTTATTCTTCAGTAGCCACACAGCAGTATTGAAGATAAAACACTTACAACATCATATTGTGCAAACCTACTTTCATCAATAACATCTACGTTCCTGACTTTTGACTTAAAATATTATACTAATACATATCTTCTATAAAGTGCAGTATCCAATCCAAAGCACTGC
Organism: Lamellibrachia columna; assembly: GCA_963662155.1. Classification (NCBI taxonomy): domain Eukaryota; kingdom Metazoa; phylum Annelida; class Polychaeta; order Sabellida; family Siboglinidae; genus Lamellibrachia; species Lamellibrachia columna. The sequence goes on along the minus strand of OY759267.1, from coordinate 39,677,555 downwards.
TCAAAGTATTTTATACTTCACTCCTGGTAGACTTGTTAATTCCAACAACAACAACTGTTCTAGGAAGCATTCAACAATGTTGGAATTATTACATGAATGCTACTCACATGATCCAACCACCGTGTGTGTATTGAGTGAGTTGAGCGAACTATATAAGTAACTGGGATGTGGAGCAACTTAAAATATCATAGCTGCGAATGACAGCAAGACGATTATAATCCTGGCACGCTTGACTGATAGATTTTTTTTATTTGGTTTTGCAAATTATATTTCAGACAATATGACTTTGTTCAATAACTTTGACAAACCTGCATCAAAAGTTTCTCAGCAACATTTTTGTCAACTGGTCGAACTTCTCCAGGTGCTATAACAAAAGACACAAAATATGCTTGTATATATACACTGTATATATATATATATATATATTTGTGCGATATGTATATGTTACAATTAATCTGCATAATCAATCATTTTGTGTTATGACTGAAAATTTCAGTCATTATACAAAATGACTGGAAAAGAGGTGCAGTCATGACACGTAATGACTGAAACAGTGTTTCTCCTGGTCAATGACAACTGATGTGGGCAAACTGTTTTTCATCTACCTAGCCAGATATTTTCTGAAATTTCTACCTAGCAGCTATCTATTTCACACTCAAAAATATTTTTATATTGTGATGAAATTATGATCTAAAATTATTGTTCGGGTTCATGTAGAACACCAGGAATTGAAGTTACTCCACATAATTGAAACAACTTATCATCAAATTAATGTTTTTATTACGAGGTGCAATGCCCCAGTCCCCCTAGGTGTGCTTTGTGCCATTATACCCAGAGCAAACACTGTGAAGTATCAATTACAATTTGTCTTCTATTGTGTATCTTAAATTAAATGTTGGAAATGTTACATACATATTTAAGACACAACAACACTGTCTTAATGGAAAACATCTAACTTTATTATGATTCTTCAAATTGCAATAGTCTACGGTATCATTGGTAATTATATTAATGTGCTATATTTCCACATATGTCAAACAAATTATACAATATGCCATATTCTCATAATCATATGTATGGATATGGCTGGTAGTTGTTTTTAAGCCAAGAATGTTAAATTCATAATATTTTACATCACAGTATTGGTGAAAGCTAATATTGTATTCAACCAATATTACTAAATAATTATTATGCTCGCTAGTTATCATGAAAGACACGTGAAGCATACTAGTATGTATACCTGCCACTGAGAGAAATCATACACATTACTCGGAAGATATTTATAAAAGACGACAAATCAAATCATGTCTGGTCTTAAAGGGAGAATGTACTTTACTAACAACTTGATGATTAGTAATTAGCATGTCATATGGTTCGCTCTCACTTATTCGGGCAGCTCAGACTGTTGTGACACCGGCTGTTACACATTCGTTTTGCTTTGTAGCACTTGCGCCTGTTGCTCATACATTTTAAAAGAAAACTGCACAGTCACACCTGACAAAACCTTGTCCACCAGTTTTTAATGCATGGCAGAGAGATATCTGTTGGTCTTGGATGGTGTCTGACTGGGATAGAAGGCATTGTGGGCATAAATCGAATTGGCTGCATGAATATTTATTTTTCAGGATCTCAGTCTTCAAATTGTTGTCGCCACTGTCAATGATGATCCCCAGGATGTTACGTAGATCCCCCTCTTCCTCTATCTACCATGGGGATGGGAACTGTGACATTACCACCAACTTCGCCTGCTTTAAGGTCGACTCAGCTTTGTGGTTCTCTTGCTTGTTTACGTTGCTGGGCAATGTCACTTTGACGAGATTCAATGGCGGCAAGTGATGATGAAGCTTGGCAATTGGCTGTGGTCTTGCTAAAGGCCTGTCCTTGCAGCAAGACATGGGGGTGCAGCAGCGGCAGCGGCAGCGGCAGCAGCAGCAGCAGCAGCAGGACAGGTTCATGGTGGATCTCAGCAATGACACTCTGTATCCGGAGTGGCTGGTTGCAAGATTGGATCATCTGGCATTGATTCTGTGACGGGCACTTGGGGTTCTGTTGTAGCTTATATAGGGGTGCTGAGAACGGCCAGGAGATCATCCTCTGTCTGAAGCCTCTCAAGTATTTCAGATGGGAGGCTGGAAGATGTCTGTCCCACTTTGGGCACTGTGCTAAACATTGCAGCATATGGTGTGCACTTAATACCAGAGTGATATGCAGATTTCTTTATGTTTTGCACAAAGTGTAGACCCATGGTAGACCCATGGTAGACCCGTTATCCCAGATCTCATTTAGCACGTTTTATACAGTGTGCTAAATGAGATCTGGGATAAAGAGGAAATACCAACTGAATGGAAGACAGGTATGCTAGTTACAATCCCCAAGAAAGGCAACCTCAGTGAATGAAAGAACTGGAGAGGGATCATGCTTCTATCAGTGCCCAATAAAATTATCTGCCGTATCATCCTGGATAGGATACAAGAAACAGAAAGAAGAAGCTAAGAAAGGAAAAAGCTGGCTTTAGAAAGGATAAATCCTGCACAGATCACATTGCTACACTCAGGATTATCGTTGAACAATGCATTGAATGGCAGAGCTCCATTTACATAAACTTTGTGGACTTCGAAAAAGCATTTGATAGTATAGATAGGACAGTTCTATGGAAGCTCCTGAGGCACTATGGTTTACCCACAAAATTTGTAACCCTAATAAAGAACATGTACGAAGGTTTCACTGGTCATGTCATCTTTAATGGACAAGTTTCAGAAGGCTTCCAGATTGGAACTGGAGTATGACAGGGCTGCTTGCTATCTCCACTGCTCTTTCTGATAGCCATAGACTGGACAATGAAAAGATCCACAGAACACCATCATACTGGGATCCAGTGGAACTTGTTCTCACAACTAGAAGACTTGGATTTTGCAGATGATCTAGCACTACTCTCAGAAACCCATAAACACATGCAACAAAAAACAGAAAGGCTTCAAGAAAAAAGCAGCCAACTGGGTCTTAAGATCAATGTGGGAAAGACAAAGGTGATGAAAGTCAACAGTAGATCCTCCGAATCCATCTCACTAGAAAGTGGTACTGTTGAGGAAGTACAAGACTTCATCTACCTCAGGAGCAACATCAGTACAAATGGTGGAGCTGACAAAGATGTGGAGCTACACATCAATAAAGCTCGCCATGCCTTCAGAACCCTACGCCCTGTATGGCTCTCTTCCCAACTATCCATAAACACTACGATCCGCATTTTCAACACCAATGTTAAACCAGTTCTTCTCTATGGCTGTGAAACGTGGAAAACTACTCAGTCTCTCAACAACAAACTCCAAGTCTTCATCAACAGTCGCCTCCGATACATCCTTAAGGTATGGTGGCCTAACAAAATATCAAATAAAGAGCTCTGGAAGAAAACCAAACAGGAAGAAATAAGCACTACAATCAAGAGGAGAAAATGGAGCTGGATTGGCCACACACTCAGAAAAGATCCAACAAATACAACCAAACAAGCACTGGAGACGCTCCACACTATAAGATCTTGATAAAGTGGGGGTCACCTGGCAAGAGGCCAAAGCTCTAGCCCAGAAGAGAGTGAGGTGGAGAAACATGGTTGACGCCCTATGCTCCTGAAGGGGCCAAGAGGATTAAGTAAAGTAAAGTAAGTAGACCCATGGACCAGTCTATTTGAGAGATGGCACTGATAAACAATGATCCACTTGAAATGTGACTGGGGGGATGATTGCATGTCGATAAGATCCATCTGACTACGAGAGCCAAAATATCTGCTTAGGATTGGATTCTCAACAACCCCTTTTGTTATTGGTCTCTTTCGTTTCTGCTGACATACCGAAGAGAATGATTTGAACAGCTCTACTGCTTCCCTGGTGATGTTGGCATATTGGTACCCAAATGTTTCATCATTCTGTCTCGACCACCATGGCCAGTAGCCATGTGTGCTCTTTGGATGATGTCATGTGTGTCCTCAATGAACACATAATATATTGGCTCTTCTTGTTCTGTTCTTCATTTCTTTATCAACTTCTCGATGTTACCGCATTGAAGAATTTGATGCCTGCAAAAAATAACAAAATTTTTTAATTATTACCCAATTTTAATTATAAACTATCTAAACCAAAATGGTGAGTATATATATTGTAATTGTAATATACTCATAGCCATAATGTTTATTAATGTGTCTTTTATAGTAAAACTAGCAATTGGTTTATCTTCCCTTTTCAATTAATTTGTTTGCACGGCTAAATGTGACAAAATCATAAAAGGACTTTGACTTTTGTGAGACAGTATTGACAGCTTTCATTTGTGCTCACTCATACAATTCATGGCTAACTGAAGAAAGACCCTTTCATTGTGGACTTCCTGGCTTACATAATGAAAGGAAGAATTTAACAGAGAAAGGATTAAAGTTTGAACTGGTATCCAATACAACTGTGGTGGATATTAACTCGGGGCTTCTGACTGAGAAAACCCCTGAAGGGATTTACCCCTGTGGCTTCAATGCGCAGATCAATGAATGAAGATGTGAAATTTCACCATTGCCAAATCAAAATGAAACCACATCATGTTATGCAAGCCACTGAAATTACATGTGTTATATTTAGCTTTTTGAAAAATTTGGTGGCAGAAATTCTCTAGGTGGGGGTTTTCACCTGTCTGGGGCTGTGGAGTAATTTCTATGACATAATTCTGGTATGATGTCATTACTGCATAATTACATGTTAGCTATGGCACATTTGGATGAGTATTCAACTATCTTTCCACCCATACCTCATTTATTATAGGTTGGAATATTTTCATTGATTAAACTGACTACTATCTATCCCTGAAATTGTGAAATATCTGGTAAATTTCTCACACTTAAAATCAAGAAACAATGTTCAGCAAGAAACTACAAATCAAAATTGGTACTTACTTGCTGAGTACGTAGTATCCATGGCGTGACTTCAAAGATTCATCAGTTGCCGCAAGCTTGAATTGTTCTATAGTATTGAAATATTCCATTTTGGGAATTAGATGTTTTTGACATTATTTAAAACCTTTTTAGTTCTTCTTTAAATTGTACTTCATAATTATCCTGTGCCATTGTGATAGCTATACCAAGAGGCAAGTGATTAACACCTACTGATTGTGTTCTTTTTATTGGGACAGGCAATGCACAATAGCCAATTAAAACTGTCACCATTGTTAGGCAATTAGCATTCCCAGTTGGAGAATGGTTGTTTCAGACATTACCTGTCCATCAAATCAGAGAACACTAGTGAGATAGCTGTCAATCAAACTGTCAGGAGGGGGGGTTAGAGTCTTGTAGCCAGAGAGGGATAAATTAATAGCAAAATGTTGCCATTTGCAAATATATAGCAACTATTTATTCACTTTGTTTATTTACTTGAGTAATGTAAATGTCTGAAGAATTATGAAAGCTGACATTAATGCACAATTAACATTGGAACATTGTTCGGTTGTCCCTCGTTTTGATACTGACTTTTGCATGTCCCTGTTCACAATTATGCTTAATGATTCTGTTTTATTGCACCTCTGAGCTCAGGTTCTTGAGGATATAGGCACCATAGAAGTTAATTATTATTATTATTATATAATGACAAAAGTACACAAATTGTTATTACACAGTACGACTGAAATGGTCACCAGTCAAACTGTGTAATAACAGTGCCTTTATTTCCAGTCATTTCGCGTAATGACTGAAATTTTCAGTCATTTCATAAAATGCCTAAACATGTCAGTCACTACACGAAATGACTGATTATGCAGATTGACTGTAACATATATACATCTATGTATGTATGTATGTATGTATGTATGTATGTATGTATGTATGTATGTATGTATGTATGTATGTATGTATGTATGTATGTACGTACGTACGTACGTACGTACGTACGTACGTACGTACAGTGTATCTATGTATGCATGCATGCATGTGTGTCTATATGTGTGTATATGTATGTGTATGTATGTATGTATGTATGTACATATGTAGGTACGTATACACATATACATATCAGGCTTGCTAACAAATGCAAATGCGCTTGAATGCACATTTGAACGCACATTCAAAATGCCTCTGTGAAATTATAAATGCATTTGCATTTGTATTTGAATGTGTACCTTAAACATTTGCATTTTAATGCCACACACAAACATTTGATTTGTCAAATGCACAATGAAATGTGTAATCAAATGCACGCATAATTTTTTTAATAGTTATTATTGTTAGATTCACTTTCACAAATTTACAACATGCCATTGGAAAAATTGCTCTGAAGTGGGCAGTATCCTCACCAGATTATGAAATCATTGTCTGACCTCAGTGACCTGTGAATCCACTTTCACAATGTGCTCTTTAAAAAGGTGCTTTGTAGGTCAATGGTCAACTGGTCAATGGCTGAGCTGTTATTCATACAGTATGAAAAGACCAACTAGTCTATAAGTTGTAGGCTTCAGAGATTACCTGTTCATTGAAACAATGCAGACAAATGACTCCCTTTTGTTGTTTTGGCACTGTTGAGGTGGGTTGGGGTGGCAGCTCATTGGGGGGAGTAAACATTAGCAGTGCCTTTCATTCTCTACCATAGTTACCAGTTAACTGTCAATTGTCTATTCCTCCCTCCCATTTCCACCACCTCTGCAGGCCTGGAGCTGTGTGACTCAGCGTATGAATCTACATACATGTTCATTTAGTGATACTAGTATGTAGCTTGACTTAGTGCTACAATAATGAGCTACTATATTTATTAACTAAATTAATAATGTGTTTGTATACATTACATTGGTTTTTTTCTCCAAATAAAACTAAATGTTAATATAAAGCCAAAACATTTGAAATTACTTCAAATGCATTTGCAAATGTGTAACCAAAACATCTGCATTTGCATTTGAGTGTGACCCCAAACATTTGCATTTGCATTTGAATGCATTCCTGGAAAATAGAATCTGCATCAAGTGAAACATTTCCATTTGCATTCGTTAACAAGCCTAATACATATACACACATGCATGCAAGCATGCATGCATGCATGTGTGCATATTACATGGCTATACATGTCTATACACATGTCTATACACATGTCTATACACATGTCTATACACATATTTGATTGTGTTAATGCTAGTAGTGTGAATATGTTTAAAAATAGAATTGACAGATATATGATAAGGGCGGGCTACAAACAGATGATAAAATTGTTGGACTCTCGATAAGCCAACGGCTTCCTTCTCCACTTGCCATCTGGAACTTGTTGTTTGGGATGGCAATCTTGTTAATTCACATGTCCCAATATTATAATAATCAGACAACTGAGAGTTGTACAGTGGCCAATAGGACTAATGCTTCACTGACTCTACAGCTATATTCATGGATCTCACCAAATAAAAAATAAAACATTTTACAGCATACAGACCCTGTAGTTGCCTACATCCACATAAGCTAAACCAGTGGTGGACAAATTGAGGTTCAAAAATAGAAAGTAATTTGCTTAAAAATCATACCTATTGTTTCCTGTGAATGCATCGTTTCCTGCTTAACCTTACTCGGCCTTTTCTTCACAAGGTTGGCAGTACAGTCTTCACCAAGAAGTTCAGCCAGGTGTTTTTGCTCAGTTTTTACCAACGCCTCAACAAATATGTCGAAAGCCTCTGGGCCTCGTTTTGGCAACAAGGACAACAACTCTGATGCTCTCGACCGGCCTTTGATGGGAAACACCTAATTAAGAGTACACATACTACATGACTAGAGCAGTGATATTTTTGGAACTGACTCTTGTTTAATAACACATGCTTCCTGCACTATTTCATGAGAACACTTTGTAAACACGACCTGTAGCTACTGTAACTAGAGCAGTGTGGAGATAACAAATGATGTGAAAGAGACTCAGTGAAATAGGTATCAAATGGGGATGAGTCAATCTATGCAAAATATCAGTATCTTAGATTAATTCACACCACACTTCAATCTTTAATTAGCTAAGTACACATGCATATGTTTTGTTCTCTCATGATGTCCCGAGCAGTGAGATTGTGTTTGGATCTTCTCTAAAGGCGGACTATATTTCCCAGCATTTCACACATAGCCTTTTAATGCCTTTAAAATTAATGTAATATGTATAATTATTTATGTTCTATTTCTGTGACGTTTAAGCATACCTCTATTCTTGCCTTCATTTCATCTGTCAGTAGTTGCACACCAAGAGCAGCAAGCAGATCATCACCTACAACCAAATCTTTGATCAACTCTACTTGGTTCTTCCGTAGCTTCTTTCTGTGTGTATCGTCCATCCTGGCACCTGCAAACATACGACAGCTAATAATTACCCCATGTAACAAATCCTAAATCATGGGCAATAATTGACATAAGTACAGTAATAACATATTGATAGGTAAAAGCAAAAGTAAAAAGCAGGTAATACTGTCAGGGATTTTACCAGTAATAAGAAGGCGGGGTCAGAGATATCGAAATTGCCAGGGGAAGGCAATTAACATGCTAGTCCAGAAGCTATGTCTGGAAGAGGAAATTGGATTTGTGGGGAAGTTTTGTTGGGAGGGCTGATATGTACATGAAGGATGGGCTTCATCTAAGTGGAAAGGGGGCAGCAGTATTTGCGGACGAACTCTCAGCAGCAGTAGATAGTGGCATGGGCAGCATAACAAATATTTTTGGTAGTAAACATTGTTTAAACTAGAAGCGCAGGAGGGTTACTTAGAGGTGCCTCAAGCAGGACAAGAAGCCACTAGTACAGACAAACCAATAACAAATCGTCCGGAAAACATTTATAAAACAGATGCATGTGTTTAAATGCAAGGAGTATAGTAAATAAGAAAAATTAATTAAACATTATGGTAGAAGATACTGACCCTTATATAATTGGTTTAACCGAATCAAGGACCAACATAGACTAACAGATGCTGAATTAGGACTGACAGGATACATAATGCTTAGGAGAGATCGAATAGGAAGAAGAGGAGGGGGATTTATTTTGTATGTTAAAGAATCTATTCAGGCTTATGAAATAAAACTAGAAAGAGAAGCAGATTGTGATGAAGCTGTTTGGTGCAAAATAGTTTCAGGAAATAAAAAATTAACTATTGGATATGTTTACTGAAGTCCAAACACAAACAAAGAGGATAACACAAAAATACGAAACACTATAAAAGAAGTTAGTACAGGGGAATGTATCATAATGGGAGATTTTAACCATGGACACATACAATGGACACATACAATGGAAATCTCTAGAGAGCACAGGGGCTGAGGACCAACAATTTATATTTTAATTCAGGATAGCTTCCTTACTCAGCACGTGCTAGAACCAAAAATGGGAGAAAATGTATTAGATATAGTTTTTTCATCACAAAAAGAATTAGTGAACAATGTAAAAATACTTGAACCATTGGGTAACAGTGACCATAATCAAATACATTTTGACATTAATGTAAAATAAGAAAGTAAAAATAAAAAAAAAACGTAGAGGAGAAACTTCCACAAAGGTAACTATAAAGATATGAGAAAATACTTAGCAAAGCTACATTGGAATAACATGCTGATGAATAAGACCGCAACTGAATGTTGGAATATTCTACAATATGAAATTGAGAGTATCATTGATAAATTTGGTCCCTTGAAAAAACAAGGAAAACGGTCTAGAAAGAAACACTTGTCAAAAGAAGCTATTAGAAAAATAGTGTTCAAGCAAACTATGTGGAGGGTTTATAGGCATACCAGAAAGGATGAAGACTATGCAAATTACAAAGAGGCACTTAATGCAGCTACAACTGAAATCAGACAATCTAAAAGAAGCTATGAGCAAAAACTAGCATGTAACATAAAAAATTACAGCAGGAGTTTTTATGCATATGTCAGGAGTAAACAAAACGTACAAGACAAGGTTGAACCTCTAGAAAACAGTGCTGGAAATGTAATATCACAGGGGTTTTTAATGGCGGAAGACCTAAATGGTTACTTCAGCTCAGTGTTTACCAGAGAGGATATTAGTTCATTACCAGTTCCAGATGCTAAATTTCAGGAAGCTAAATCTGACTATTTAGGACCATTAATTGTAACTCCAGAAATGGTAGCTAAGAAAATAAAGGCAATGAAGGATAATAAATCAACGGGAGTATATGGAATTCCTCCAAAACTACTAATGGAAACAGTAGAACAAATCAGTATACCACTTGCAGTGATTTGTAAATTATTAGAAAGGTTAATTAAAAAACATGTGGTGGATTTACTTGTTAGGCATAAATTATTAAATTCATCTCAACATGGATTCCTAAAAGTGAGGTCATGCTTAACAAATATGTTGTTTTTTGGAAGAAATCACAAGGGATTGCCAGTAGATATTATCTACTTAGATTTTCAGAAAGCTTTTGACAAAGTGCCACATCAAAGATTACTACTTAAATTAAAAGCCCATGGTATCAGGGATAGCATAATTGACTGGATAGAACAATGGCTGACTGACAGAAGACAATGTATTGTAATAGATGGAGAAGTTTCAAACTGGAAATCAGTTTTGAGTGGGGTACCACCAGGATCAGTATTAGGACCTTTATTATTTTTAATATATATCAATGACTTGGACGACAATATAACAAGTAACGTATTGAAATTTGCGGATGACACAAAAGTGTTTAGAAAGGTTAACACTGATGGTGATAAACAACATTTACAAAACGATCTAGACAGATCAGTGAAATAGTCTGAGAAATGGCAGATGTTGGTCAATTTTGGGAAATGTAAATGCCTATATACAGAACATGGGAACTTGGATGTAAACTATAAAATGGGAGATACTGTTCAAGGTACTACTGTAAAAGAAAAGGACTTAGGAGTTACAATAAGCGCTGATATGAAAGTTTCAGAGCAGTGTGGTATTGCAGCTTCAAAGGGTAATACAATTCTTGGGTTGATTAGAAGAAACATAACATACAAGGGAAAAAAAACTAATTATACTTCTGTATAAAGCAATAGTTAGACCTCATTTAGAATACTGTATACAAGCATGGAGACCATATCGTAAGAAGGATATAGATACGCTTGAACACATACAGAGGAGAGCAACTAAAATTATTCCAGAACTGAGAGACCTCAGTTATGAAGAACGCCTGAAAGAATGTGGTTTAACAACTCTAGAGACAAGGAGATTAAGAGGAGATCAGACTGAAGTTTTTAAGATACTGAATGGGCATGAAAATATTGATAGAAATATGTTTTTCTCATTCAAGAAGTATAGCACAACTAGAGGACATGAGGTAAAATTAGTAAAGATCAGTGTAGATTGGATATCACGAAGTACTCGTTCTCACGGAGAACAATAAATGAATGGAACAAATTGTTTATGGATTGTATAACTGCTAGCAGCATGAATATGTTTAAAACCAAGGTTGACACATATCTCAAGAGGGCGGGTTACACGTAGATGAACATTGTTGGACTCTCGATAAGCCAATGGCTTCCTTGTCCACTTACCATCTGGGCCTTTGGCTTGGATGGCAAATCTTATTAAATCTTGTTATATATATATATATATATATATATATATATATATATATATATATATATATATATATATACACACACATATACATATATATATATATATATATATATATATAATACACACACGCACCCGCACACCCCACCCCACCCCCCCACACACACACACACACACACACACACACACACACACACACACACACACACACACACACACACACAGCAACAACACAGCACCGAACGATATTGAACTTGTTCACCCCCTCCGGTCACGTAAATAACAACTAAAAGACATAACCATCAGAGTGGTTATAAACTTATAATCGTAGCAGCCGTTACGCCCTAGTCCTAGACTCGACAACAACAACAAATAACAACAGATGAACGTCAGTGGTTACACTAGTAGGTTCGAGAGCACTAAAGATCAAATGTAGGTCTACAAACAAACACACATAAGACTCTTAGTCTTTGAGGTACACGAGCCCCACCTGTCATGTCTAACTGGGTATGTGACAACCTTGTTTTTAAACATATTCACGCTGCTAGCAGTTACACAATTTGTAGATTGATTGTCCTCTGTGAGAACGAGTATATATACTTCCTGATACCCAATCTACACTGATCTTTTACGAGTGTTACCTCATTTCCTCTAGTTATAATTACTAATATTTTTCTTGAATGAGAAAAAAATATTTCTATCAATATTTTCATACCCATGCATGCAATATCTTAAAAACTTCAATTTGATCTCCTCTTAGCCGCCTTGTCGTTGTACAACTAAATCGCTGTTAATACATAAAAATACAATGTAGACAATAATGCGATATACTGTACTCACCCTAGTATTTAGATACAAATTGAACGAGTTCGTTCTGTAGCTTTCTGTAAAAATGAGGAAATGTAGTTCTGTTCTACGACCTTGATCAACGTCGCCGCGTTCCGGTTGATTGATTCCAGTCACAACAGCGCATGCGCGACCAGCGTGGTTATTCGTTATTTGTTAAGGGTTGCTGTCAGTGTTTATTTTTGTTTGTTGTTTCCAGCACTTGGCAAAGTTTTATTAACTTACTAGTCTGTATGTTGTGGTTACTACAATGTTATGGTGTTACAAGACCTCGTTCAACTAGCCAGCCTTTTATGAAACCGAAGTAGGGCCTAGGCTTAGGTCGCGTATAGAAAGACGTCAACAACCGAAGTAGGGCCTGGCCCTAGGACTAGATCGCGTATAGGACAGAAAGACGTCAACAACCAGCTATTCACTAGTCTTGTAAAGTGTGTCGGGTTTAGGCTAGTAAAGTTTAGGAGTTCGTAGTTTGTATGAAAATTAATAAAAATGCCTGTAAAGAGAGTCAAGTGTTTATGATAGAATTACTTTTCACGTTTTTCCACTTCCCATTCTCACCATATAGGTAGCATGCTAGCTTTCTGAACTATGCATGTGTAAGGGAAGGCAGCGTTAGTTGATTTGAGCCACTGCTTGTGTTAGTTGAGCCACCTGTTCCCAGGAAACTACAGCAATGACAGTTGCTTTATACCACCCATTCGGCGAATCATTCGCTGAAGGTGGTCTGGACTATGTAGGCTATGCATAATAGCAACAAGCAAGCACAAGTTTACGCTGCAGAATTTCTCGGTGAACGTGAAATGCAGAATGTTGACATGACGTTTCAGGGGCGGATCCAGGGTTTAGAAAAAGGGGGTCCAAGGTAACGTATGAAGCGCAAAAGGCGCGAAACGAGGCGTGATTAAGCGCCTCGGGGAGGGGTGTGTGGGTATCCCCTTTTCCTACCCATTTGACGTTTTTTAGACAAAACACTTGAAATGGTGTAAATTGGGACACCAATAATCTGGTTTTAATCGAGTTAGGGCCTAATGTGATCAACCCAAAATTCAGACATGCGACATCGTACGTATACAATACGGATTTTTGGCAGGAATACGGCCATGGGCCATGTCCTATTTTAATACGGATTTGCTGGAAAAAAAATCGTGATAAAGTAGTCCTATGTATTTTCTTGTATTGGTCACATAAGTATAACTTCAAATGTAAAATTTACAGTAGACCAGGTGCAACTACTAGTCTCGAGTTTCGGCAAAACGCAGTGAATCTGTGTTTAATAGTTTCTCATCCAGCCCCTTCTGATAGTGGTTCTGAATGATACAATAAAAGTAGCTAGGTTTCATATTATAGAAAGTCGTGGCATCAAGTTTGAACTGAGACAAGGTGTAATTGAAACTTTTTGACATATATGAACCAATACCCGGATTGGCTAGATTGCCATCTCAAGAGAGTCTATCCAAACTGTTCTTGCATTTTAAGCTACTCTGTATAAAGCGCACTATTCGATTCATGATTTGAATTTGAATCGGGAGACATTCTGCTAAAGGTAGTAGTAGTACCATATAATAACAGTGAGTGCAAAGTGGTAGATTAAAACGTTTCCTGAGACCTTTGCGCCATGTAAATTAAAATGCATCATAGAAATACACACACACCATAGAAAGAGGAACAGTATAACATAGTGTGTACTTACATTACAAAACCCAAAAATGTAAATGTAGTGATTAGCACATCCGCCTTTCATGTCATAGTTCTGAATTCAAGACGCAAACCGGACACGGACACTGAAAAGGCTAACTATTCGAATGAGACCTCAAAAAGCCATAACATTCTAACCACAATATAATTATAAAGACTATAGTCAGTTAATAGAACTTTGCCGGGTGCTGGAAACAACTAGAAATTCTGTTTATGTGTGTGCGACTTATGAAATGTTCATACGCTAATAACTCATACCACACCATCATTATTACCGAGACTTATGAAATGTTCATACACTAATAACTCATACCACACCATCATTATTACCGAGACTTATGAAATGTTCATACACTAATAACTCATACCACACCACCATTATTACCGAGACTTATATAATGCTGCTCTCAACATGCCCGAGAGAAGAGGATCTCGAGTGCCAGTGTTAGAATTGGCTGTGATTTTGTTGACCGAGTAGCCTTGTTTCATGTTCTGCTCCTGGCTGGTCACAATGTGTAAATGACTTCCCAACATTCTGGCCATTCATTGGACGGCAACCGCATCAACCCGGAATACCTGGCTGCGATAAGAAAGAGGGCTTACTCATTGCAGCCAGGTATTCCGGGGTGCAAAACTCGAAAAGAGGGTTACCAAAATCCTGTAAGGAAAAATTTAGCAATTTATATCAGAGATGGAGGTACACCTTTAGTTGCCTCAGGTTAGAGAAATGCCTCTAAATTTGTCGGAGGTGTTCTATATATTTAGTGTCCACTGTCTTGCTCCATGACTCTTGACCGTCCTCTTTGAAAACAATTGACGACATAGTGTACTGGTAGACGAGTCTCGCTAAATCTATGATATAATTAGTTTAGTTCTTTTCATCAATAGATAATAATGACCTGTTTTTATTACACAATACACCAAAACAACACCAGTAGATCCATGTTTTGATTTTAAGAATAGTCGACAATACGTTATTTTCTCCCAATGTTTTTCTGAAGGCAATGTGAAATCTTGCTGACTGTTTTTATTATAATATTTAGTATAATATATCCCTATTTCAACTTTCGGGGTTTATGTACAAAAATTAATGCCTAATTTGTAACAGTGGTCTTGCAGTGTTAGGCAATGTATACCTTCATTGGGGCTCCTTTTCGGTTTTTTTGTTATGTCAAATGCCATGAGCGTTTTGACAGGTTGCGCATTGTGCCTTTTTTGGTGCCATGCTTCTTCGTGAGCACTATACTCTTCCGATTCTCGAAGATACGCTACACGAACTTGGACAATCTCGCATGTTCACCAAAGCAGATCTCTCATCTGGCTACTGGCATGTGCAACTCGATCGCGAATCTAGTATGCTGACGACCTTCCAGACATGCTATGGTCGTTACAGATTAGTCCGTCTACCATTTGGGACGTCTGTCTCATCGGAAATATTCCAGAAGAAACTCTTGGAGGCACTCGATGGTCTGCCAGGTGTCGTGTGCATCGCAGATGATGTAATCATCCATGGCAAGGATTTCGAAGAACATGACCGCAACTTGATAGCTTTCATGGAACGTTGCAGAGACAACGGCATCAAGTTGAACCGAAAAAAATTACAACTACGCATGAGCGAAGTGACCTTCATGGGACATCGCATAACAAAGGATGGATTGCAGTCTGACCCTGAAAAAGTCAAGGCTATCGCTAAAATGGCTGCACCAACGAATGTTGAAGAACCGCGTCGTTATCTCAGAATGGTTAATTACGTCGCCAAGTTTATGCCGCACATGACGGATGTCATCTACCCGTTGAGGAATCTGACTAAACACGACGTTACGTGGATGTGGTCAGATTCACAGCAAGACGCGTTTGAAACTGTCAAACAAATGCTAATCAATGCACCTGTACTTGCATTCTACGACCCTACAAAGGAATTGAGACTCGAAAATGATGCAAGCGAATATGGGCTTGGATCAGCACTCTTCCAAGAAGGCAAGCCTGTGGCCTATGCGAGCAGAACGTTAACAGAGACTGAAAAAAGGTATGCGCAAATAGAAAAAGAAATGCTGGCCGTGAGCTTCGGATTGGAGAAGTTTCATCACTATACGTACGGGCGCCATGTCAGTGTTGACACCGATCACAAACCACTAGTCCCTATTGTGACGAAACCGTTGTCAGAGGCCCCAAAACGTCTGCAAGCACTTCTACTGCGAACTCAAGAGTACAACTATATGTTAACATATAACAGTGGAAAATCGATCCCAGTCGCAGATGCTCTATCTCGCTCACCTCTACCAGATACACCGTGCTCGGAACAGGTGTCCGTGAACAATCTCTCGTTTCTACCCATCAAAAGTTATCGACTTGATGAGATCCGCGTCGCGACTGAACGAGACGAAAGTCTGTCTTGTTTGAAGAACACCACCATGAAAGGATGGCCGCCAAACAAAGACGCAGTGCCAAACTCACCGACTCCTTACTTCAGCTATCGTGACGAACTAACCGTCCAAGATGGAATAATTCTGCGCGGCTAAAGAGTCGTCATACCAGCTGCTATGCGACCAGACATAAAAGTGAAACTACACAAGATTTAACAAGATTTAACAAGATTTGCCATCCAAGCCAAAGGCCCAGATGGCAAGTGGACAAGGAAGCCATTGGCTTATCGAGAGTCCAACAATGTTCACCTACTTATAACCCGCCCTCCTGATATATGTGTCAACCTTGTTTTTAAACATATTCACGCTGCTAGCAGTTACACAATCTGTAGACAGTTTGTTCCATTCATTTATTGTCCTCTGTGAGAACGAGTGCTTCCTGATGTCCAATCTACATTGATCCTTTACTAATTTTACCTCATGTCCTCTAGTTCTGCTATCCTTCTTGAGTGAGAAAAACATATTTCTATCAATATTTTCATACCCATTCAATATCTTAAAAACTTCAATCTGATCTCCTCTTAACCTCCTTGTCTCTAGAGTTGTTAAACCACATTCTTTCAGGCGTTCTTCATAACTAAGGTCTCTAAGTTCTGGAATCATTTTAGTTGCTCTCCTTTGTATGCGTTCAGGCGAGTGCTGAGACCATTGCAACCAGGCAAGCTCGTAAGAATTCAGCCAATCCAGGCTGGGAGACTGGAGTGGGAACACGCAGGTCACATGGGAATTAACCCATGTCTACGCAGAGCTAGAGAATTGGTATTCTGGCCTGGCATGTCGAGCGAAATTCGACAGTACATAGAGATACATGCGCCACTCACAGTGACAAACAAGCTGCTGAACCGCTGTTCATGCACGAAGTCCCTGGTCGTCCTTGGCAAACGGTTGGCACAGATCTACTGTCATTTGAGGGAAGAAACTATCTGATCACAGTGGACTACTACAGTAACTTCTTTGAAATTGACTTTCTGAAGGAAACGTTATCTGAAGATGTTATCACGAAATTGAAACACCACTTCGCAAGGCATGGTGTGCCGAATACTGTAATCAGTGACGGAGGACCTCAATACACTTCTCACAAATTCAAGATGTCCAGTGGAAAGTGAGGATTTAGCCGTGAGATGTCAAGTCCTGGTAACAGTAAAGCGAATGGTGCTGCAGAAGCTGCCGTCAAGATAGCGAAACGACTGCTAAGAAAATGCAGAACTGCACATGAAGACCCATACCTTGGTCTACTCAACCTAAGAAACACACCAAGAGAAGGTCTCAAAACCAGTCCAGCACAACGACTCATGGGACGCAGAACGAAGACTCTTGTTCCCACGACATCTTATATTCTGAAACCATCAAGTGGCTACTCCAAAGATGAAAGTGAACGAATGGAAGACAAACAAGTAATAGTCGGTGAACGGTGTAGCAACAGGCGAGTGCTGAGACCATTGCAACCAGGCAAGCTCGTAAGAATTCAGCCAATCCAGGCTGGGAGACGGGATTGGGAACAAGCGACTGTGACTAAACGGCTTGTGAGACGGTCCTACGAAGCAACAACGGATGATGGACATAAATATCGCCGAAACCGACAGTTTCTGCGAGAGTCCCCGAGACCCAGAGAAATAAACGTTCAACGGTCTCCACAGCCACGCACAGTTCCAGACGAGACAGTCAGTATTACTCCAACGAAGAGCCCTGACAAAGCACAATCACCCGTGAAAGAGTCAACAGACATCACACGACTCCCCTCGTCGCCGAACGTGACACAACCATACGTGACGAACATCACACGACTCCCCTCGTCGCCGAACGTGACACAACAATACGTGACGAACACCTGAAGGTGGTGAAACCTGTTAGAAAGCTGAACTTGTGAAACCTGTTAGAAAGCTGAACTTGTTGAACAATGTTAGAAAACTGTGAAACGTACACATTTCACAGACAAAGAAGCTTTTAAGATCTTCGTGTGGACATTTAATTTGGTGACATTTAAACAAATGAAGCACTCTTATACAGACGTTCAATAGTTGACTAATGCTTGTCACTATGTTCATTTAATTGGCGTATCTATAATTTATACAACATACTATACTAAAGTATATGTAACTTGTATGCCTCTCCATAAGGGGAAGGATGTTGCGTTATAACGTTATTACTACTCGCTAGATGACGCACGCTAGTTGTTTGTATCAGATTGGGTCGGCTAGTAAAGCTTCTGTTCACACTACACTTCAAGTTGTTATTCTTGAGTTATACATACGTAAGACACGTAACAGTAACGTTGCGATCGACCGAATGTTGCTTACACATATAGCCATGCACTTGTCTATTTCAGTGGCATTTACGTCATTACCTACTGTTTCAATATATATTATATACGTATACACACAATCAAAACATGCACACACGCACATACATAAATGGTATATTGTTTACATTGCAGTGTTACTTACCGGTAAATGTCACCTTCAATCGCTGCTGTCATCGAGAGCTTCCACGGTGATGTCAGCTGAATTTTGACAGGTGCTTCCTTTGCATACACCACACACAGAAGTGCACTCAAGTCCATTCTTTCTGCAACTACATCGCAGCGAATTGCAGTTTTTCTTGCAGTTACAACGGATGACCAACAGCAAATGGGCTGGTGCTGCTGGGAAGTCAGTCATCTTTGGAACATGGCAGTTGTCTTTGACAATCCAGCCCCAGTCCGTGGCTTTGAAAGTTTTTCGGATCGTTTCCACTGTTGGATCTGATAGTAGATCCTGAGGCTGTGATAGTGGGCAGCAGCTGAAGTAGGGGGTAGATTATTTTCATGTACGTAAGCTGTACTTGATGCTACCTTTTCAATGAAGCGTTTGTACCGCAAATCATCAAGGTTTTCTCCAAAGTTTCCACCATGAACACATACAATAGCCTGTTCCCCCGCAGTAACCAATTATTCGACTGTTGGTGTTGCTGATTCGAACACCTGTACTTGCTTCCTGAAGTGTTCGTTAGTAATAGCTAACCCTCTTCAGAGCTGTGGCCTTACCAATCCCGTATATGCATGATGTGGTATCACATCCTGGTAAAGCGTGTAAGGAGAGCATGCGCACAGCCCAGTGTTTCTGTGAGAGCTCTGATGTTCCAGATCTTGATTTGTTGTGATGTGCTCTGTTTAGGCTCTGACATTAAGAATACACCAAAGGGTTCCTGTCGAAAGTGGGTAACACAGCAGCACTAGCAAATCGGTGTCTTCGCCAATTAGGATAGTGTCGATTTTGTTCGATGAATTTAGTGCTGTTTTAACGATCATTGGATCAGCGTCCTCGTTTGCATGAAAACAACAGCATCCAGCTTTCTCAAGCTCTTTGCTCAGTATGTTTATGAATCGTTGCTTGTTTTCTCTGTTGGCCAGAAATTCCTCTTTCTTTATATGCAATCGCAAGTCACTTGTGAAGTGAACTGCTGTTGAAGCACATCTGCGTGTTCGCCTTTTGTGGGTCATGTCCTTTGTTGATGTTCCAGCTTTGTAGCCATCGAATGCAACAATGGCAATACCGTACCGTCTTCGCACATGCGTGATGTATTGTGTGCATATGCCACTGTGGCTAGTACCTCGATGCCATGTAATCCGATGCATAAGTGATCCTCCACCGAGAGCACACTGCACTTCTCCACAGTTGGGTGGATCTTGGGGATGGTCTCCAAGCAGATTCCACATGGCGTCAGCAAGGAGGGATTTACTGGCAAGTCGCATCATCCCAGGTTCTTCGAACAAAGCAGGTGGATAACTACATAGTTCGTGCTTCAGGACCAGAGGCAGTTCATCACATATTTCTCCTACTACCAGAATGCGCTGGAAGAGGAGTTGAGAATCAACTGTCACGTCTTCATTGAACGTCACGCATGATTTATCATTCAGTGTGATGTCTTGCTGTTTCCTTCTGAATGTATAGCCCAGGATGCTTTCTCAGATCATCGATTCAAGGATCTGAGATCCTATTTCATTTGCTTTGTCTACATTCACTTCATTGTCTGCTGTTACACCGGTCGAAATGCTACGGAGACACCGATCGTCAGTGAATGGATTCTTGCTCTGCAGACATTTCAACAGCTCTTCTGTGTCTTTGGAGTCCCGTTCCTGTCTTGCTCTAGTTGCGTCTTTGTGTTGGTCACTTGTGTTGTAGGTTACCGCAGTGCGGTCTTGCAGGGCACAGTTAACTCCAGCACAAGCAGGCATTGACAGAAGCCAGACAAGCCTCTGAGTCTCAGTCAGTCCACGCTCACGCGTTCAACCGCCTGTTGTCTTCACACTTCGCATCAACACTTGCTCGATAACTAAATCCAATGAAAGGCCTGCCCAGTAACGATCACTCCTGCGGATTACATGTTTCCCGAGTATGAAGCTCGTGTGACCATCAGGGTGTTGACTCTCTAACTCCAGCATGTTGTTTAGGTACACATATGCAAACTTGCCATACAATGTGCGTCCAGCAGCTAGGCAGTATGGAAGCATCTCACGAACAGTGTGTAGATGCAGGTCCCAATTCCCCGTTCGTCTGCTTTGATGAATCTCCTGAGTATGTCCATCATGTCCATATACTGCAACCACAAACAAGCGGTGCTTTCTGCCTTTCGATCATGTGTCTGATTCTACACAGCACATCAGCTGAGCATACCTCCTCAATCGTTTTGTCCAAAGAAATCAAATTGTCAAACAAACTAGCGGCTTCTTTTAAATCTCCATTGCTGACAGCTGTAATGTCAGGTGGGTCGTTTGTCGCTCCCTGCGTGCCATCATTTGTCAAGTGCGTTTGTGCCTGGCAGTGGAGAGTCGTATGTCATCGCAATGCGCATGGCGTTTAGCGCTGCATTCACAAGCATATGGCCACGGACAGCACGTGATATAGCCTTGCCAGGTAGCATATTGTCGACGGCATAGCTTGCGTAGATTACCTCCAGTAGTTCTTTCCAGAAACCGGCCATCAAGAAAGCTCATTTCCATGTGCAGACCACCGGGTCTGAGGACAATTTCACGTGAATTACTTGACTGTGGTTCCATTGACACGATCAAAATGGCTTTCCACCATAGAGGTTGATCGAACGTTAAGATTGGCGTTACTCCCAATCGTTTAGCTTGGGCACATACGAATTTGAGCGTAGGGTAAAAGCATGTCAGATCACTGGGATCCATATCAATCATCGGCAGGAGTTTGATAGTTGATGGGTCTGGGTGCAGTCCGTGCTGGACATGTTGCATGACACCAGATCAGCATGGTCTGGGTGAACGCAGCAGTAGAGACGTTTTCCAAAGCAAGTCAACGTTGGAAGTTGCATCGACATCCACTTTGGGTAGTCTCTGATAGACGAGGTCATTGATTGAAGCATCAGTCGCACTGAAGTGGTTGATGTTGATGCGCCCAACAGCAGCTAGGTCTTCATCACTTACAGTAACTCTAGGAATCGGTGTGCAGGTCTTGATGTGCAGGTCTTGATGCCTGGCGAAACAGCTGCAGTAATGCCCATCCCGTGGAAGGTATTCATTCCACTGAGGGTTTCACTGTTATGGTCCACATTATCTGCTACAAACTGCACAAAATGACCCGATGCGAAGCCAGGAATGTCGACACTATATAAGACCCTCATGCAGTGCGAAAGAAATATTAAATAATGACAACAGACATGCGTGCAATTGATTGTTTATTAATTGATAAATTATTTCGCTTACATTTACTAATAACACATGTCAAAACTAGTATCGATTGTGGGTGTATAAACTAGTCCACTCCAGATCGCTACCCTACGCCCTCGTAACGGCTAAAAATCGGGGTTCACTGTGTTTAAAATGTGATCTTCACCTTAGTAATTAATGAAGTTAAACTTCTGATATATCGTTGGATAGATTAATCCATTATCTTTCCAATGGTATACATCAAGTATATGTAATGCGCAAAGAAAATACATAACATAGCCTGATTAACGCGTACCTCTACATTTAACTATGCCAAAAAGTGACCGGCAGCGACTTTCGAACACTTGTCATTATCGTCAAAAATTACAATGTTCCACCACGTGGATTTCGGTGGACTTTGTTTCTTGTAATGTAGACATGTAGTACTAACTAAAAACGCCATCATAATTACTATTGCAATTTGTTTGAGGTTGACCCTCTTTTGGGCGTAGATTGACTGGACTATAACCTCATTTGTCAAAAAACAGAGCAACGTTCAGAGGATCTGATGGGTTCTTTCGCCGATACAAACCGAAAGATTTTAAATGTCTTCTCAACGTCCTTAGACTAATGACTATCCCATGTATGTGTGCTAGACATTCCAAAACATCGTTGTGTTTAAGTCCAAGCGAAAAATACAAACGTATCGCTTCCTCAAACGTCGCCATTGTGGGAGTGGGTTTCGACTTAGCTAAGTCAAAATTTCGACTTATTTTTTCTATGCATGGCAGCAATAGGGTAGGACGGGGCAATGTATGTTCATTTGCAGTCTAAATCATGGTCAGACAGGAGTGTACGGTGACGGCAACTTGCAAGATGCGTTGAGATTAGTCAGAGACGGCATGCCGCTCACCCGTGTCAGCAAAGAATTGGGAGTTCCGGCTCGCACCATTCGCAGACACCGTGATGCCCTTGTAGCCACACCTGGAAAGATGAGGATGGGTTCCTCATCGGCGCTGCCGCCGGAGGTTGAGTTGGTTATTCGTGACCACATCCAGAAAATGGAGAGGGCCATGTACGGCCTAACTCCTACTGGTGTCAGACGTCTGGCATACGACGTGGCAGTGGCCACGGGGACAAACCACCCGTTCAACCAGACAAACAAGTTGGCCGGAAAAGACTGACTGAAGAGCTTTCTAGGAAGACATTCCGACCTGAGCGTTCGTCAGCCCCAAGGAACGAACTTATCAAGAGCTGTTGGTTTCAACAGACCTTTGGGATCTACAAAGATGTGCTCAATGGCCACGAATACCTCCCGTCCAAGGTGTGGAACATGGGCGAAACTGGGATGACCAGTGTCCACCAGTCAGGCAAGGTCGCCGCTTCCAAGGGGGTCCGTCAGGTAGTGAAAATGACCAACGGCGAACGAGGAGCAACCGTGACCGTGATCTGCGCGGTGAGTGCTGCCGGAGCCTACCTTCCGCCATTCATGATTTTTCCCGGAAGCGAATGGTGGACCAGTTCATGCAGGGTGCCCCGTCACAGTCAGTCGGCCACGCCAGTGCAAGCGAATGGTGGACCAGCTCATGCAGGGTGCCCCGCCACAGTCAGTCGGCCACGCCAGTGCAAGCGAATGGTGGACCAGCTCATGCAGGGTGCCCCGCCACAGTCAGTCGGCCACGCCAGTGCAAGCGAATGGTGGACCAGCTCATGCAGGGTGCCCCGCCACAGTCAGTCGGCCACGCCAGTGCAAGCGAATGGTGGACCAGCTCATGCAGGGTGCCCCGCCACAGTCAGTCGGCCACGCCAGTGCAAGCGAATGGTGGACCAGCTCATGCAGGGTGCCCCGCCACAGTCAGTCGGCCACGCCAGTGCAAGCGGTTGGACAAATGCCGGACTCTTTCTGAAGTGGATGGAACATTTTGTTCTCTATACAAATGCATCAACGCAGAACCGTCACCTGATTGTGTTGGACGGGCATCACAGCCACAAGACCCTGGATGCTGTAAACTATGCCAGGGCTCATGGAATCGAGCTGATCACTCTTCCTCCACACTGCACCCATAAGATGCAGCCTCTCGACCGACGCTTCTTCAAATCTCCGAAGAGCGCCTACAACGTATCTGCAGACAACTGGATGACGTCACACCATGGCCAAAGAATAACATTCTACGACATGGTAGGGATCTTTGGCACTGCGTTCCTGCGAACGTCAACACCAGACAAGGTCATCAATGGATTTTGGGCCTGCGGACTGTGGCCCTTCGATGACACAATGTTTCAAGACAACGAGTTTGCTGCTGCCGCGGTGACAGAAGAGGTGCCACCCATACATGAGACCACTAAGCAGGCCGGTGTGGCTGCCGTTGCGAACGTCACACATGCTGAGGTGCAGGCAGTCGATGTGCCGGTTGTTGTCGACCACCAGGACTCCCCAGCCGCGTCCATTCCAGGACCACCCGGCCTTCAGAGCGGTGCTGCTGCGACTCCACGTTGAAGGTATGTGCACAATGTTAACACACTCTATTTATACGGGACATACGTCAGTCAATGTGCACACTATGGATATTCCAAAACCGTACCATCGCACGTTGGAAGCCAAACGCGCGTAAATAAAAATTACCTATTTGCCCCCATATAGCTCCCCAGCGTTCCCACTCAATTGCTGACTGACGAGAAATATCACTTTATTCGTATAAGAAGATACATGTAATGAAGTGTAACAATAACGACCCAAGTACCTGTGCTGAATACTGTAAATGACTATGTACAATAGTTTAGTATGGCAGGCTAGGGTAAATTAGGGAATCGTACATTTTATTGATATAGGTCTAGCGGTTGTATAAATATATAGGTACAGGTATTGACGTACCTCTCAGCTTGGATACAGGCTTTATAGAAATAGTGTATATTGTATTGAATTATATGTTATAGATACCGCTCGGGAGATCGTCAAGAAGCTTTCTCCTTCTCAGCGGATTGATGCACCCAGAGCTCGTACGCGGAAGGCTGAATCTGCAGCGTGCCTCACGTCGTCTCCAGACAAACGGAGTTTGGTGGAAAAGGACGACGTCCAAAAAGGCAGAAGAAGACAACCGCCGTCCGCTCTGCATCGGGAAAGAAACGCAAGACAAAGAAACAAGCTACACCCGAAAGTGGTTCGTATGTCCAGTTGCGTGGTGTCTGTTTGAAGTTTGGTAAGATTCCGCATGCGATATCCATTTGCTCGCGAACGACCTTTCTCTCCAGCGACAGGCTAGCATCGAAGTTGATGCCAAGTGATGTGAGTGAGAATACATCGTGTCTCACCCCTGTGTCAGTGTCTGTAGATGGAAACTGTTTGCCTCGCAGTGGAAGCATCCTCGCCTTTGGTCATGAAAACTTCGCGGATGAAATCCGGGCAAGGTTAGTTACTGAGTTGGTGCTGAATGAAGACTATTATCTGAATTCATTCCTGCGACAAGGGACGAGTTCGACGACAAGGCTGCAGAGAGATTACCAATATGATATGCCATGTACAGCGATCAGTACGTCAGCCAACGTGAAACTAACGCCAGTGACCATTGCGGATATTTACCACTGGGAGAACATCGACATAACCAGACGAGGTGAATTCATGGGCATTTGGCAAGTACATGCGGTGTCCAGCATCTTTTGTGCTGAACTGGTGTCCATCTATCCACAGAGAGGTAACCCAGAGGTCAGTAAACACCTCCACCGGTCGGTTATGCCGAGAGAGAAGCTATGCGAACAGAGGGTGCATATAATGTGGACGTCGATATGTGCACAAACAGAACGAACTACTTCGCTTCGAATCACTTTTTGAGCAAGAGGTTGCTGATCTGCCTGCACTCACTGAGGATTATACCAATAAGTGTGTCGTCGTCAACTACGAGGGGCGTGCATATCCCGGTGTCGTGTTGACAGATGACGCAGATGATGACGCAGTTGAGGTGCGGTGCATGCATCGAATAGAAAACAATTGATTCTTCTGGCCTCGCCATCAAGACATATGTTGTATGACAAAGACAATATACTCGAAGTGATGCCACCCCTCACTGGTGTCACGGCGATGCCACCCCTCACTGCTGTCGCGGCGCGCCACATGCAATTGGATGTCCACGTATGGTCTGCTATTTGCGAGAAGCTGGCAGCTTAGATGGAAACTAATTACGACTTCAACTACACCAATCGTGGTGTTATCTTTAATAATCAAGGTACATGTTCCCAAAGTAACGATGTCCTTTTACTAATACGTGGCATACGGCATATGATATGTGTTATGTAGGTAGACTGTCTTTACACTGGATTACTGTTTCAGTATTGGTTCATATTTCCATGTCGTCACGCTCCGTTCCATGTCGTCACAGCACATTCCATGTCGGCACACACTATGCAAATTTATTTTAAATTAATGTTTACAAATCAGTATGAATATGTACTAGTGGTATATAATGTTTACTTGTAACTTAATCATGGCATGTGTTTTTCATAAGTGATATTGCTTAACTTTGTTTTCAAAGACAATTGAAAGTGTCTATAATATGTCCATATTATGATTCTGCCTGTACAATTTGGTAAGGAAAGTAATAGTGCATAATAATTTGTTAATATATCACAATAAATATGTTCACATCCGTTTAAATACAGATAAGTAATTATGCTCTTTAGGTTATATTTCAACGAGCGTAGGAATTGCCACTTGTTTCGAGTGATTTGTGACCGTGACGACATGGAACATTTGTGCTGTTTCAGCATGGATATATATAGGTGTGAAATCGATCATATTTGGTTTGTTTATGTACTAATGTGTGGGCACTGCTTCAGTTGAACTAGCCAATGTGTATTTCATTATCATCGTGTCGAAATAAATATAAAAAAAATATGATATAAAAAAACATGAGAACATGCGATGTTCCCTATTTTTAGGAATTACCAATATATTCATAAGGCGACAGATGCGCTGCATTAAGTAACATACTGATAACACGCCTATATACATGTGTGGAAGTGATAGTTACATATTAACACAGGCCTGTGATGTAGTAAGTGGTTTGTAATACGCTTCATGCTATCCGCTTTCAGCTTCAGCCACCAGATAGCTGCGTCTTTCAGATGAGGGCGCAAACCTCCCCTGTTAGTACACATACCCGAAGTCAAATTACCGCGCCCGATGGATACTGGACACCTCGGATACCCAGGCTAAATACTTAAGGATCTCGGGACTGACTGTCCAGAGTCCCAAAGATGCAGGCCCACCTGTGCGTGGACATGACTCGACTCTCACTAATCCAGTTCCTAACTAGGGAAACACAGCAAGGGTG
This sequence comes from Lamellibrachia columna, assembly GCA_963662155.1. Lineage (NCBI taxonomy): Eukaryota > Metazoa > Annelida > Polychaeta > Sabellida > Siboglinidae > Lamellibrachia > Lamellibrachia columna. The sequence continues at coordinate 39,650,101 of OY759267.1, read as the reverse complement.
GACGAGGCTCTCTAGCTATGACGAGCAACTCATCTTGGAGATTAGGTAGGGTCAGCGAGCCTAACTCTGAATGTGAAACGTTAGTTACGGTCAGCGAGCCTAACTCTGAATGTGAAACGTTAGTTACGGTCAGCGAGCCTAACTCTGAATGTGAAACGTTAGTTACGGTCAGCGAGCCTAACTCTGAATGTGAAACGTTAGTTACGGTCAGCGAGCCTAACTCTGAATGTGAAACGTTAGTTACGGTCAGCGAGCCTAACTCTGAATGTGAAACGTTAGTTACGGTCAGCGAGCCTAACTCTGAATGTGAAACGTTAGTTACGGTCAGCGAGCCTAACTCTGAATGTGAAACGTTAGTTACGGTCAGCGAGCCTAACTCTGAATGTGAAACGTTCGCACCGTCCCCGAGTTTTTAAATCACCTGATGGACATGAGTGAACAACCGATCAGTCTCTCTGCCGGTGTTGTAATGGATGGTCGACAACAGGGCGTAGCGTCAACATATACACAGTGATAAACAACTGTTGCGTCTAATATGTATTGGGTACAGCTATCTCTATACAGGCCAAATTGGTTTAATATGGAAGAAAATACCGTTACGATACAGTGTGTTTTCATGCTTGCATGAACAAAACCGAACAATAACTAAATCAACCGACTCAAGCCTGCAGAAAGCGATATAATCATAAGTCGCAGAAGAACCATCAAACGTATGTTGTTCAGCCGGCATCGAAGTTTGTTCTTTGATGATATTCATTGCTGAGAATACCGATTACCGATGTGCTGACGAAAAAAAATCAAGCAACGCCGGAAATTGAACCGGCACTTTCGTCGCCCAGAAAAGCGCAAGGTCGTCTTTTGCTACAAGAAATTCTTGTTGTAAGTCCGGCGCAATTTTGAAATCAATGAGATTCTCGTGCAAAGTAGCTTCGTCGTCAGCCTCAGGCTGAGATGTTAGCCAAAACGGACTTGCAGCCAAGCAGCAAACGTAATTGATAGCAGCGAAGTCGGCGAATTTATCGCTGAAGGCGGTCTGTATATAATGTAGGCTGTGCATAATAACAACAAGCACAAGTCTTCGCTGTAGAATTTCCCGGTGAACTTGAAATGCAGAATGTTGGCGCTATCAGCGTGACATGACGTTTGAAGAGCGACATTTTGCCTCCGAAACCTTTCGCTGCTTCGCACAAATTGTCTTTTGTCTTTCCCGAACTTCTTGGAGACAAAATAACGATGTGAGGAAAGTGCAACAAATTCCTACAGAACCGCGAAAGAACACTCTTTATAGAACGAACGAATACAAATTTCAATTCCCAACGTTTTGCAATTCTTGGCGAGGGTCTCGCGGGCCAACTGAAATCCGTCCGCGGGCCAAATTTGGCTCGCGGGCCAGATTTTGCAGAACACTGGCAAAGACATCGATGATGCTGTGCAAAGCCTCTCGCCCTGAGACAATGGACAAGATCAACAACAGTTAGTGAGGGACTGCGGGACAACACAGAGTTCTGCCAGTCGTCACACCTTGATGATTGGGTAAGGTAACGTAAGGTCAAGGGGGTGGTGTGGTTGATGCCCGACGCATCACCTTAAGCAACCAGCACGGGCAGGTGTGGTGAGCAGTGTGTAATCATTACCGACGAGATAATTGTTGCTTCGACTGACAACTTCGACTGACAACCGATAACGATTCTGTGGAGTAAATTTAACAGATTAATTAGAAATCATTCGGATATTTATTAGAAACAGTTACGTTGTTTTAATTTCTAATCACTGTCAGTTTGGCTATACGAATGTACACGTAAATATGTATGTTTTGTGATTGTGTTAAGTTGTCATGGTACCGTATGTATGTATGTATGTATGTGTGTTTGCAATTTGTTATTATTTGCTATATGGGTCAAATAAAGCACCGCTTAACTTGATAAGAAAGATCGCACTACAACGCGTTTATTTGCTTTATTATAAACAGTGAAAACCAAAGTACAGTAGTAACATGCACGCACGAACGCACGCACGAACGCACGCACGCACGCACGCACGCACGCAATTGTGAGTCTGTACATAGTTGAGGAAAGCACTTGACATCTCACACTTGGTGGATATGTGAACGAACAGTAATTGCAGCATGGCTGAATGCTTTCCAGAGAAGTTGAGACGGCGTTGGAATGAACAGGTTTGTCAAGGGGTGAAGTGTAAAGTGCTTTGAGCAGTCCCAAGTACTGGATACAGTGCTACGTAAGAATGTAGATTTACCATTTTTACTTGGTAGATGTACCCTGCTGTCTTCTTGTAGACACATATTACAGAGACAACCCATATTGAAGTGAACAATCTCCTGCACAAACACATTCTGCGATTAATGAGCCACTGTCAAAACAGCAGTCATTCAGAGAGCTATTCAATGAGGCAATACGCACAGTTTATGTGGAGAAAACATGTCAAGATCTGCAACTTGTGCAGCACAACACCAAATGGCTTCCAATATCACCCGTGTCCTTGTGTGATTCAACAAAAACAGTAGAAAAACATGTGTCACAAAGGGTCACACTGACAATGTATTACCTTCTGCTCTGACATGCAGAGGGTCTTCCCCAGGGTGTCACCCAAGGAGGTGGTGTGGGAGATACACTAGTACACTCTCAGCAACACTGAGGGGAGGTCAGCAGGGTTACACCCCTGGGGTAAGCTGTATAAATTTATGTGATGTAATTGCTTGCAATATAGATACATGAAGTGCACAATCACACGCTGTAGAAATGGCAAACAAAAATCACCTTTAAAAACATAATACATTGTACATCACAATACGTAAAATTTATTTCGCATTGAAATTTGGAAATACATTTTCCCGTGTGTCATAATTAATGTCAGCAAAGCCGATATTTATTTTACACTAAAAACGAAAACGCTAATAAATAAAAATGTCTATATGACTGTTGTGCAGATTGTGTGATGTAAAAAGTAGATGCACATTAATCACTCAGCACACCTAATGTTCTCACAAGCTGCTAGGTAATACATTCTTTGTCAATGTTTTTGTTTTTGAGTGAGAGCACAAACTTCACAACTTCACCAACAACTAACACTGCCCTGTGCTAGACAGACCTGACAATCTGCTATCACCTGTCTCTGACCACACAACAAACTACCAACATCAGCCAGTCCTCTACACACTTACACACTACAACAGAGTGCCATTACATGACACATTCCTTCACAGTGACATATGACGGCTTGTAGTAAAATGTCAAACAGTGAGCAATGCAAGGTGTAGATAGATCTATCTGTAATATCCCGGAAATAAATACAGCTTCTTCCTCAGGGTAGTTCGTGTTTCAGGCATCTGAACGTAGAGGCCACTAGATGTGTGTTGATCAAAATACGTGTGTTTTCCACTGACCTGGTCCTGAACCTGGTAAAAGGGAAAGGCCATGATGTTAACAAGGTCAAGGAGAGGGTAATAATATTTTAGTGCTCAAAAGTAATTTGAGAAGAACAGAACTTCCACCTCTGGCATCAAACTTCTAGATCGTGATACATGTATTGGCGAATACAAAGATTGCATTATGTATAACTACCCTAGTTGCCTGGCCTTGCATGGGAGAAAAATGTTAGCCCAATACATGCAAAACAAACATAGATATGATGGAACATACAGACATACAGTCACAAACTGCTTTATATAGACATAGACACCCATGATAACATAGAAAGCCTTTCACCTGCAATCAGTCAACTTTGTGTGTTAATAAAATATTAAAAATAATAACTGACAAATTGGTACATTTCTTGATTACTTGATTGCACATGTTATAAAGTGGGTGTAAACTGTATGATTAGACTTCATAGTTTGGCATTGCAGAGCATTAAAGTCAAACAACAAATCACACAAAGACATATACGTACTTTTACAAGCAGATCCATGAAATGCTCTTTGCAAGCAAAGTGGGCAAACGTCTTCACCAGTTCTCGGATATACCAACTGCCAGTTTCTGGAAGTCTCCAGGACTTGTAGCCTGGAAGAGCAAGTACAGTCATGTCTTGTTTATCAATAATCCAATATTTAATTTTATGGTAGAACGATCTTGATCAACTGTGAATTGCTTCGTTAATCCATTTTTTATGTTTCTGCACAACGTTTTGGGGAACCAACTGGTTGGATAACACTGTTATATGATTCACTTAACCGGTTTATTTTAGGTCATTCAAAACTATAAATATCAGACACACCAAATCAAACAATTAATGGTCTCTTCCATTGCTCAACAATTTCTTAGACAAAACTGTAATCAGAATTACCCAAGATCATATAAATATATTCTTTTGTGATATAATCACCACAACATGACTTCTTGAAGTGGTAATTACCAATGTCTGTTAAACATTGTGTATAATCTGATGGTGGAGATCACGACACATTTGTCTGACAAGTTATCTAAGCAACAGTCTTAGCACTAGCAAGTTTTGCCCTCAACATTACCTGTGACAGTGGAGTAGGCCAGGACCATATCTGCCTTCTCGTGCACATTCGGGAGAGATGGCATCGAGTCAGGAGTATCACCAATTCGTAGCTCTCTAAGTCTACTTTCCATTTCTGCATCCACAGATTCACTGCCATCTGATTGGGGAACGCCTTGGGTCGAGTCTTCTGCAACAACACCAGCCAACAAGTCCAGGCTACTGGAAAGCATTTTGGGAAATTAAACAACATTGCCATCCAAACAAAACACCCAGATAACAAGTGGACAAGGAAGCCATTGGCTTATCAAGAGTCCAAAAATGTTTGATCTATGAATAACCTGCCCTTCTGAGATGTTTATAATTTCTCAGGATAGTTTGCTTTCATGCTCAAACACTTCTTTTAACATATCCAAAAGGTTTTGTTTACCTCAGTAGAGCTTTCACCCCCTTACAACCACCGTGAAGAATATGATATACTGGGAAGGAGCAAAAGTGGTAGACAGGGAGTCCCACAGAAGGCAGCGATCAACCAAGATGAGGGGAACTACGAACATCTGCACATCAACAATGTCATCCTACCAGGACGTCATCATCGTTAGTATGACAAGGCGCCTTGGCTAGATGGTGAAAGCTCTACTGAGGTAAACAAAACATTTTGGATATGTTAAAAGAAGTGTTTGAACATTTGTCAATTTTGTTTTTAAACATATTCACGCTGCTAGCATTTACACAATCAGTAGATAATTTGTTCCATTAATTATTCCCTGTAAGAATGTATTCTTTTTGATATCTAATCTACACTCTTCCTTCACGAATGTTTCTTCATATCCTTTAGGTTGTTCTATCTTTCTTAAGTGTGAAAAACATACTTCTACCAATATTTTCATACCCATTCACAATCATTTAGATTAGTTTTGAAACATGCAAGTAATTACCTAAGTAACCTTGATGTTATGTGTACTTTCAAATAACATGCGTCTAACTTGACATAAAGGCTGCCCTATGGTAGTATGTGTTTTGACATAATCATGAAGTTGTAATGAAGGGAAGCAACACAATGTTAAGGACATTTAGATACGGTTTGTGTACATAATAGATATATCAACCTTGGCCAGAATCATCCGTTGTGGAGGTTTGTAATGCTTATTTAATAACAATTATAATATATTATTGGATTTTCATGTTATAATGCCAAGGGAAGCACAAATGCTACAATGTAAATTTATCAATATAATGGCAACACAAATGGTTTTCAAATGTTCCAAATATACAAATTCAAAATATAGGCGGTTTAGTTAGATTTCTTCCTGTCTACTCAGCCACCAGTAAACATTAACTATGTGATTCTTACCACTTATGATGATAGTTTGAAAACTGGCCAAATATTGTGGAAACAATAATTTAAATATATTATTGCTTCTACAAATCTATGTTGCAAAAACCATATACTGAGTGCTACTTACCCCCCTGACATGCCTGGATGATGAAAACTTTAGGCTTGCCAGACAGGGCCTGACAGTGGTTGCCATCAAACATGGTGGTGATCTTCTCAATAGAGATTGTTCTGCCGTCTGCACCAAAGATGAGTCCCTTCGCGCCATGACTAAGGATGCACAGGAAGAAGGCATTCACCGCGGGCTGCTGAAGATTACTCTCCTCTTCCAGCTTATCTCCAATCTCCTACAAACCAACAAAGCAGGAATATACATAAATTCACACACAAACATCACGCAGATACACGCATGCACACAAACCAAAGCAGATTCTAATTGGAATTGTTCTATGGCAGAGTAACATAAGGGTACAATATCTAATATACCGATACCATAGTTGTGCTGTACTGCAACATGTTGCAGCACCAGACAAAATAAGAGAATATTTGCAGTTAACTGACATTAATTTGCAAAGCTAACATCTCTCATTTGATATTGTATAACAACATAATCCTTAAAGAAGACTATCTATATATAATTTGCTGACTGGTCCAAGTCTTAAACTTGGGCATGTAAAGCAGTGTTAACCACGACACTTCCTGTGTGGCTCTGTAGCTTCCTATTCACACTTAAAACTCATATTGTGCAACCAAAAAGAAATATATTCTTCAGCCTTACTGTACAGATACAGAGTAAAATATAAGTGTTATTTAAAGTGAAACAAAAATCATTGTTTTGAGGTTATGCACCTAAAAGAGATAATAAAAACTAAATATGTGCAACTAAAATGAAGAATATTACGCTACTTCAGAATGTGATCTAAAAGTGGGAGATTCCTGTCATTTCTCCAGTTGACTGAAGGCTGACATGTTAACTAGCGAGCCCGATAAACACATGCACAGTTCTATTAAAATAGGGTAACCTAAACTTTTGTGACATATAAAGGGAGGCCAGCATACACAGAACCAATGCAGTCTCAAACAAACGTATTATTTTGACAGAAAGAGGACTAGTTTAGTAAACAAAGCCCAAAATATGTTACATAAGATGAATTTTGATGCAATTATTAGCCATATTGTATTGGCAAATATAGGAATAGGTGTATACAAATATATTTTCCTTTGGTTAGTGAATTTTGTTTGGACACTCGTGACATAGGGTTATCTAATAGTGTGGTATGGCCCATGAAATTAAGATGATGTGTGTTCAACAAGGTTTTCCTAGTAAACCATTGGCATGATATTCTTAATTGTAGTTACAAATGGTTATGTTTTAGTAACTCTTAGCCTATGTGCGTAGGCTCAAAACCATAACTTTTGTTTCAATTTAGTACCTTGGCTGTGAGATCAGAGTAAGTAACTGTTTCAAAGCCAAGTTGTCTAAACAGTTCTTGAAGATTAATCAGGTCCCAGATACTGCCATCACGAGTTGGCTGACAGGCCCCTTGGAAGTGTTCATTGCTGATGATAACAGCCCGGCCTCGAGGATTAGAACTCATGGTGTATATGCCACCCTATCAACAGAAATAGTACGACATTTACTGAGCAATCATGAATATAATAGCACATTTACTGAGCAATCATGAATACAATAGCACATACTTCAGCACACAAGCACAACATTGTGACATGCATACAGGGGAATGTGTACTTGCGTGCATGAGATGGCTGTTTATACATTTATGCTTGTTTGAAAATAGAATTTCCAGTATTTGGACAAGGATTGACAGAAAAAGTATTTTTTCCTTGCAAAAAAAAAACAGAAAACAATAATGACTTTGGTGACTGTATCTGAAGTAAATAAACATGGTTCCTTCAACAAACCTCATTCAATTTTTTTGCGGCTTCATTTTTATCAACATCACGAACTTTGACAGATATAATCCCTCGTTCATCATCTACAACAAAGGACAATATGTGTGTGTTCAGCTGTGTGCTTATGACAACAACTTAATAGAGATGAACTCCTCAAGGTGCCATGGCATCATTTAACCATCGTGTGCCACCTTATGTTGAGATTGTAAAAATATAATACGATTACATAACACATTAAACATAAAAGAAGCAGATAAGAGAGTAACAGCGATCATTTTAAATGCCTAGAGTTACTTCTCTCATCGATCATTTTACTAAACTGAGGTGAATATACAGGAGTGAATTGGTCAAATAGGATAGACAACAAAATGACTTGCAACCAATGCGTAGCCTAAAGCCAGACGGCTAGTCTTCTGTGATATCCGGTTGTTATGTGTAAGTGGCTAATACTCTGGTTACCACTCAAACTTCTGCTGACAACGACATTTCTAGTAAAATGTGAGTCAACAATGCACCTCTGCCAAAACAATTGCCAAATTCATAATACCTTTCACTAATTCTGTTTAATTCAACAACGCAAATTGTTTATCACCAGAGATATACAAAAACAACAAGAGAACACATATATTCTTATGATATACTTTGAAACTACAATACCAACAAGTTTTTAGAAAGAGATTTAAAGAAAATATCATCATGACATTATGAACACCAACAAAGGTAATTTATGCAAACAATAAAGAATTTACAAGTAAAAGTTCTTCTTTTCTAAACACAGTCACTCAGTTTTGTGCCTGATTCAACTCCAGTGATGGGACTGTGGTCATCAGTACACTGAACAGAATGTGTTAGACATGCTGTGATCAAGTACAGTGACTGTGTGAATACTATACTGCCTACCTTCTTCCATTGGTTGTGAAGGCAGCCGTAGTGGTCTATACTCATTTCGGTTCTCCTTTCCTTGTCCAGTGATTCCTGGCTCCAGTAGCTTAGCGAGGTGAGTTTGTCCAGTGCACACCAGTGCATCAACAAATACCCCGAAAGCGTCTGGACCTCGTCTTGTCAGCACATTTAGCAGCTCGGATGCTCTCTTTTGTTTGGTTGACTTTACCTGACAAACAATATAAAATACATTAAACTTAAGGTTCAGATATAACTCTCTGTACTCCCATGACATCGCAGGGTTCGAAATAGAGGCAGCTCAGTAGCTCGTGGCTACTACAATTTCTGTCGGGCTACCACAGTAGGAAACAATGGAAACAAAATATGGGTGGTTTAATAGTCACCATCAGGGATACTTGTGTATGTTTCTAAACCTTGTGGTGGAAACAGGGCATTTTTTAACATACAAAGTGGGGGGCAATGCCCCCAGCCCTTCCATTTGCCTCCCCCCAGTCAAACCAACTTCCCCCCAGCGGTGCAACCATTCTCCCTAACCAGCCCCATGTAGGGCTTAATTTGTAATGTGGTGGACACGGAGCATTTTTTAACATACAAAGTGGGGGGCAATGCCCCCAGCCCTTCCATTTGCCTCCCCCCAGTCAAACCAACTCGCCCCCCCAAGCGGTGCAACCATTCTCCCTAACCAGCCCCATGTAGGGCTTAATTTGTATTCTTTTTGATAGTGTTTTTTTTCACTGGTGGCATAACCCAGAAAGTTCTAAAGTAATAGAAGGGCAATATGTCTATAAAAGATCAATTTACTGATACAGCTCAGAGGGGCATCTTACATTTTCAAAAAGGGCACCCGAGTGCCAGTTCATCAAGCAGCCATGATCCGTCCACTGCCATCACACCTGACCACACTCCTGATAACAAAGATCATCACCTTTCCCAGACACCTGATTAGGAAACTGATAATGCAACTTCAGGCCAGAGACCGTCAAGTTTCCGCACACCGACGTTCAAAGGAATTCCGTTAACTATCGTAGATGTTGTCAACAAATTCCCGGAGCTTCACTCATTTTTGGCAAAGAAATGTGACCGAACAAGGGCTTACATTCTATGCACAACATATCAGGAGTATGAGGAGATGGAAAGAAAAGTTATTAAAATGGCACTATAGCAATCGCAAGTGGACTGTAGTGATAGGCTGGAAAGGGTCATTGACCATATGACCTCTGTACCGCACACAGCAACAACAAAGAAGATGGAGAAAGCCTAGGAAGAGGGCACAATGTCACATCCATCTGCGAATGGCCGTCGACGTATACAACGACTGTCTAATCGAAACGGTCTCTGGCTTGTTTGGCGTTGGACCATCTTTTCGCCGCTATGTGAGAAAATGCCGCAGATGTGGAATTTGTCCCATTTATGCATGCATCTAGCGACCTACACTACAGGGACCCGAACTACTACAAGCAGATGCTGGATGTCATATACGAACTAAAGAAGGTGCGTCTGTCTCAAATGTTCAACCGATGCATAGTCTTCAGTGTGCAGATCAATGGCAGCCGTGACTGGCAAATGTTGGACCACAAGGTTGTAAGTGGACAGATGGCTAACATTGATGGTAGCGTAACACGTGTGTTCATTGTCATACATTCGCCAGAGAAGAACGGTGCCCCTGGACTACTGGAAGCGGTGAACAAAGCTTTGGATCTGACTAGAGGTAAAGACACGAAGCTCGTCGGTGTCACCACTGACGACGAACTGACAAACACTGGCAGACAAGGTGGGCTATGGCATCTGCTTGCTGACCAAGTGCATAGAGGTCTGACAACTTTCTGGTGTTGCTCACCGGTCGGACTTAGCCATTGAGTCGGTCGTCAGCACCATACCGGAGCTGGGCATTTGGAAGTCTAATCTACTGGGGTTCGTACGATTCTTCCGGATGCCGAGATGGATGAAGATGTTATCAGAGCAGGCCAGGAATGTCAAACAGTTCCCCCGGCACCACGATATCAGGTTTGCCCAGCACGAGCTGCAGCTGATGGATGCTGTGCTGCATAACCTACCAGCCTGCATTAAGGTGTGGGAACAGATGCAGGTACAAGAAAGTACAGAAAGGAGAAGGCTGAAGCCAAAGGGTTTCTGAGAATCTGGAACCACCAACAGAAGTGGATCACCTCACTGATGGGCGAAATCCTGAAACACTCCAGAAGAAGTTGCAAAGGAGTGATTTGTTCATCAGCGATCTTCTCACTGTAAATGACGCTGCCGTCAAGAAGTTGAACTTGATGAGGGATGGACCATTCCCGGGAAGAAGAGAGGCGAAAGATAGTAGTAGGAGGACGTCATCAAAGACATGAAGGGGTTAGTGATGTCACGGAATCGGGATCATTCGTTGAGCATGGCGTGCACGTCGTTAGGCGCCTTTTCCCAGATGGGGCAGCCAAGCAATGGGAGAACATGATGAATGTGCCATTCCTGCCTGGTGGCTGTGATGTTGGTTGTAAGATGACTGTCAGACTGCGGCAACTTCTGCCAGGCACCACAGGTTCAGTTCAGAAGGTGTTGGCATCTCTGGCTTGCATGAGTCCACACTCTATGCAGACCGAAAGGATCATGAGCCACCACAACCTCGTGGTCGACAATCACCGCATCAGAATGGGTGACGACACGAGAAACGTCCATCTCATGGTGGTACTAAATGGTGTGGGCACCACCTACTTTGACCGTTGACAAGCTATCGTCGAATTCCTGGAGAAGACCAGAAGATGCGGGGCTCCAGATTAGGACGTCTACAGGCAGCATGAATTCATTAGGAAATTCACCCGTGAAATGGGGCTCGTTTAGTCAAATTAAGACAACTGTCAAACGTACTGACTTGCAAGTTCCAAGAGACGTGTCATGTTTCTATAACTACTGCATGTGTTTGTAAAAAAAAAAAATTGTTTCTGGGATATATGTGTAACATTTATTTTCATACCGAGATGCAGTCGTCAGTGTACAACTATGTTGATAAAAAGATACTGACACATATAAAGCTCTCATACATTCCTAAGGGTTATGTAAATAATCATTAATAATGCGTAAACTGCCCTTTTTAACCATTAGGAGAGTTGTTTTAGGACATTGCCCCCCAGTGAAAATTCAATAAAAAACGCCATTGGTGGAAACAATATGATTGTGTGAGAATTTGTATTTATGGGGTTGATTTTATATTCTCCATATCCAGCTGTACAACATCCAAGCCCCAGCTGCGGTATGGTCCAAGCAGAGATGGCCATGACTGACTGACGATGTCACATTGGCCAATTAATTGTATACAAGAAGTGGTAGAGTTCTATAAATGTAGCTATATTTAGTTCACTGTCCAGGAAAATTGCAAGCGCACCACTCAGTGGCTGGTGACATATATGATCTGTTGGTGTAGGCAACTTTTGTAGCACCCAACTGCACCTTTGTATATATAATACAATAAGACATTCACAGGTGTGATTCCAGTGAGAATGACCACGGCTTACGTGCTGCCATTTATTGTGTTATTACTTGTCTGCATGATTGGAATCAGTCAAAGGGATTACTTCATTATCATACTAATACAACCTACCATTTATTCTTCCTATGTTGCACTGATATACAAAACAAAAAGAGCAAATTTAACTTTTCCTAAACATTCCATACTAAGAATATATTTTACTCTAATAGCACCTCAAAATAATGACCATCACATTTATGATAAAATAGCCACTACGCCCTCATTCTGGACATCCAACTCAACTCCTTGAAATATACCTCTATTTCTTCCACCATAGAGGGAGTGAATATATCATTCTGTTCCATTTGGGCGAGTAAATCTTCATTCACAATCAGATCTTTTATGAGTGCCACTCGATTGCTTCGTAGCTTGTCTCTGTGCCTGTCTTCCATTCTCAGTATCTGCCAACAGTAAGGATTGACAAACATGCTAGTAATAAATTAACTACAACATACATTAAGTCATTAAACAAACTAAATATTTATCCATCTAGTCTTAATTGTCACTTCTAACAAAGTTCTATACAGTGATTTGCAGAGGAGCGGTTGTAATAAATTGATTATATAAAATTATCCTAGCCAAAGGTAATAGTTTTATATAGATTATGTGGTTATGGACTATATAAACATAATCATAAGACATTAACATTAATTAGTTATTTGTTTGAATCAATTAAAACCAGAAAATTACAACCAGTGAGTTTAACATCAGTTGTATGTAAATTACTCGAAACATTAATTAGAGACCACATGGTGGAATTCCTTGTAAAACATAAATTAATAAATACATCTCAACATGGGTTCCTAAAAGCAAGGTCATGTCTAACCAATCTCATTTAGATTTTCAGAAAGCTTTCGATAAAGTGCCACATCAAAGATTGTTACTTAAGCTAAAAGCCCATGGTATAGGTAATGATGTAATCAACTGGATAGAAAAGTGGCTTACACACAGAAAACAAAGAGTAATAGTAGATGGTGCGGGATCAAACTGGAAATCTGTTTTGAGTGGGGTACCACAGGGATCAGTATTAGGCCATATACTGTTTTTAATATACAGTGTATATATAAATGATTTGGAAGATGACATATCTAGCAAAGTACTGAAATTTGCAGATGACACAAAAGTATTCATAAAGGTTACTAATGATACAGATAAACAAAGTTTACAGGAGCAGCATTAGTTAAGGAATAGTCTGATAAGGGCGGGCTACACATAGATGAGAACTTTTTTGGACTCTCGATAAGCCAATGGCTTCCTTGTCCACTTGCCATCTGGAACTTGGTTGAGATGGCAATCTTGTTAAATTATGCATGTTATCCTGCAATTGGACAATCTCTACACAACAATTTAGCATGATATTATTAGTTTGTTATGCATTCTCACTTCAAGTCTATTGTCATTGATTAGAAAGCAAGCCCAGTCAGTAGGGATGTGGCTGACTATCAACTCAAGCCCAGTCAGTAGGGCTGTGGCTCACTGTCAGCTCAAGCCCAGTCAGTAGGGCTGTGGCTTACTATCAGCTCAAGCCCAGTCAGTAGGGCTGTGGCTCACTATTAGCTCAAGCCCAGTCAGTATAGCTGTGGCTCACTATCAGCTCAAGCCCAGTCAGTAGAGCTGTGGCTCACTATCAGCTCAAGCCCAGTCAGTAGGGATGTGGTTTACTATCAGCTCAAGCCCAGTCAGTAGGAATGTGGCTCACTATCAGCTTTACCTTCTGGGCTTGAGTTGATAGTGAGCCACAGCCCTACTGACTGGGCTTTCACAATTGGGAAACTCTTTCAAACATCGATTTGGGTACTTATCTTAACAGAGGGTACATGATTTTTGCTTATATAAAGACATTAGGCAATGTCCACAAGGCCTCACCCCCTGTAGTTGCATAATCTGTCTTGGAAAGGAAAGCATGCTGTGTGTCTGAGGCTGTTGCAGTGAAAATTATTGTTTGCTGAGGGTGGATTAGCACCTGTCCAGGGCTCTGTGTACTCTAAGTGTCCAGACAGCAAACTGGTACAGTATTAAACAAGTGTAGCCCAGACTGTCTCACTTGAGTCAACATACTGAATTGGTAACAACTAGCACAAGCTCTAACTGGACTTTAACTCAGGGCTTCTAACTTGAAAAGATACTTCCTCTGGAAGACAAGTTTGTGTGGCTTCACTGCATTCAGAAAGGGAATAGCTCAAACATACACAATGTCATAAAATATTTTACTATCAGGCTATCTGATGACAATACATTTTGTGTTTTGTATTAAAAAACATACAAAACTTTGTTGATCTCGATGCTTGTAAACAATTATTTGTGTTAAATTCACATAAGTCAACGATTAAAAAAATCGGAAGTAAAAAAAATCATAAATCAATGATTTTTTTAGTAATTTAAATCAATGATTTAAATCAAATGATTTAAATCAAACAACCCTGTACATTAGAAAGGTTTTACAGCACGAAGGTATTTCTGACAGTTTCTAATAGTGTCTGATGGTATTTCTGGCGAGGCGGTAAATACTACAGTATTTACTGTGGTATTTATCATCTCATCAGAAACTTGCCAACCCTGATTATCATCCATTGGTGTCCTGATTACAACTAATCTCATAAAAAGTCTGATCAATTGCTGTTGCATAGGCAACTCTTTCTTAATTATATAAGTTAATTCATAGTGTTTTATATTTAAAATATGTTATTATTAGTATACAAAATTACTATATCATAAAAGATGTACTCGCACACGTACTCATACTTGTACTCATACTCAGCTTTGAGCAATGTACTCGTACTCATACTCGTACTCAGCCATTACCAATGTACTCGTACTCATACTCGTACTCATCCATTACCAATGTACTCGTACTCATACTCAGCCATTACCAATGTACTCGTTCTCATACTTTACTCGTGAAAATGTACTCAGCCCCAGGTCTGGTTAATACAGTTCAAACAGTTAATACATGTCACAATTAAATCTTAACTTATACAGTATTTCCGATTCTAGATGGGTTCTGATGTGCCAAAAACATGCATATATTTTCAAGCCACTGGACCTCCATCTGATATAGTACTGTGACGGTTAACCCTACCTAGTGTGTAACTGAACTTTTAAAATGAAGGTGAACAAAAGCCTGTTGTCAGTGTTGTCCTAATCTTCCAAAAATTCTTTACTCCAGTTACATCCGATAGTGATTTGAAGGGGGGCCCGACTTGAAGTAACATTCTAATAAGGGGCTCCCGAGTGCCATTCCAAGACGTTACGCATAGCTTACGAGTTACGTACCTTGTTATTGGACTTGTGCTAATGCCAATGCAGAGAGGACCCCTGGCCTGGGGCTGGGCTTTGGCCTTTGGATTTGCCTTTCGTGGGAAGTTTTGCTTTGAACGAGGCTTGTTGTGATGTTCTTACATCCGCTACAATTACTAATACGATTCCACCTTAGTTGGATGGTATATAATCATAGATACATATATACATTACCATCTGTGTTATTATTAACATTTCAACTTTTTCAGAAAACTGTCATTTCCCACTAAGTATGACGACCTAAAACACTTCCTTATGCCATGGTTATGTCAGCGATGTGTCATTAATCGGTAGGTGGCGCTGCACGCTATTCGACTGCTAGAAACTAGATAACGGGTTTCTGTTATTTTTAAAGATAGATCAGGTATTGACCTAAATGGTTACATTTATGTTCCTTCAAAGCTACGAGTACATTGATATGTTCACACAAATTTACAAGCATCGAGCTCTCCTTTGATACTCCCGGTAGAGGGAGTCTTCATACAAATTTGGGGGCTCACTAAAATGCGGGCATGTAAAGGGCGGACAGGGCGAACAAGAATTACAAGGATGCACGATATCTCTACGTTCCCTCTTCACACATGTTGTCGTTACTGTTTTTGCTTTTCGTGCGTGCGTGCGTGCGTGCGTGCGTGCGTGCGTGCGTGCGTGCGTGCGTGCGTGCATTATTTTCATAATGGTAGTGGCACACTATTTCTCATCGACTCGTTGTTAATTCTTGTCATTTAAAAATCAACAAATAATGATAGAGCATATTTGTGGGCTGTGAGTTATGAGTACATTGTTGTAATGATTGTATTTTGTGGCTACACATACAGCTCTTCCCTTGTAAAAATATATCATTGTATGCCATAGTAAAATACCATGGTATTTTGAAACACAATATATGAAAAAGCATAGTCTTCCACGGTTTGCCATGTAAAGTCGTGGTATACCATATAATCCTATGTAATAGTATACAATGTAATCCCATGTAGGGTGTAAGGGGCGTTCGTGTGCTCAACTGTAAAGACACTCAAGCGAACTTCACCTCCCCATGGTTCACCCTGGTAACCAGTACATTGTGCTGGGCTAACGAGTCTATGGCTAAGGGAAGGAAAACCCTGAAAATAAATAAATCTACAAAGGAGGGCCAACAACCCTCCCAGCTCAAACGAAGTTATAGAAACTAGAAGAAATTCCAAAAGCCAGCTTGTGCTGGAAATGGCTACAGGAAGGTGATGGCCCAGTGACCAGTGGATGATGACATCATATGTGTAAGATGCTTCCGGATCAAAGCCATACGGAAGTCGGAGGCTGACAACATCGTTAACCAAACCAAAAGTTAATATAAATATAGGATGTTGGAATGTGAGAACATTGCATTCAATAGGGTAATCAGCACAGCTTGCAAGAGAAATGAATAAATATAAATTAGATGTCAAGGGCATTAGTGAATGCAGATGGATGGGGCAAGGAAAGATCAAGTTGAACACCGGAGAGAGTGTACTTTTTCAGGGAGAGAAGACAACATACACAGACACGGAGTGGCAATAACGATGACAAAGAAAGCAGAACAAACATTGCTAGAATGGAAATCTATCAGCGATAGAATTATTTATGCTAGATTCTTCTTCAAATATGTGAAACTATCGATGGCATATAAGTCTATGCACCAACGAATGAAGCCAACGACAGAGATAAAGACAATTTCTATGAACAGCTACAGACAGTTGTGGACAGTGTTTACAAGCATGACATACTCTTAATAAGGGGGGGGGGGATTTAAATGCCAAAGTTGGAGAAGACAATGAAGGATAGAAAACATAATAGGAAGCCATGGAGTAGGTGAAAGAAATAGCAACGTAGAAAGACTCGTTGATTTCTGCGGCGGACTCAATAACCTTCTGGTAACAGGTACCATTTTTCCACATAAACTGATACATAGACAGACTTGGACTTCTCCAGGAGGAAGGACAAAGAATAAATATACCATGTGTTAGTGTTAGTGAGCAGGTAATGCCTGACATCAGTAATGGACGCTATGGCCATGAGAGGAGCAGACATTGCGAGCAACAACCAATTGATGTGCTAAAAATCAAGCTGAAACTAAAGAGAAAACAAAAGAACAAGGTGATCAGAAAAAAATTAGATATAATTAAATTACAGCAACCAGCCATTGATACAATTCTTACTGAAGTAAGTTGAGCAACAAATATGATATATTACAAGACTACGATGAAACAGATGAAGAAGTAGTTAAGAAACAATGGCAGAACTTTGAGGCTGCAGCTCAAGAAGTAGGCCTACTGGGGTACAAAAAGAAAGGGTAAAAACCATGAGTTGTGGGAGCTGACAGAAGAGATAAAATGACTGAAGAACAACATTGAGCAGACAAAATCAGGCAGAATTACATAGATAAATGTAGGTGTAAAGACAAAGAAGTGAAGAAGAGCATGAGGAAAGACAAGACGAAATGGGTTGACCACCTTGCCATGGAAGCAGAAGATATTACAAAAACTCAGTAATGACAAACATAAGACAACAAATGCAATAAAAAACAAATGTGGAAATTTATTAACGGAAGGATTGGCCAGAAAGGAGCGATGGAAAGAACACTTTGAGGAAATCCTTAATATACCTATACTTGATGATCCTCTGACAGATGTGGAGATTATTGATAAACGAAATCAGCACTGACCCAATAACAAAAGCAGAAATTAGATCAGCGCTAAGGAAGATGACAAATGGGAAAGCAAGGACGAAATAGCAGCAGAATTATTAAAAGCAGACACGAATGCAACAGAGAAATGGCTTGTAAACTTATTCAGAACATTTTGGGAACAAGAGAAATTGCCAAAAACATGGAAGCAGGGGTTGATCATTAAGATACTGAAGAAAGGTGACCTTACAGAATGCTGGAATTGGAGAGGAATTACTTTGACATATGTTCCTAGCAAAGTATTCAGAAGAGTACTCATTGACAGAATAAGAGATGGAGTTAACAGCAAGTTGAGAGATGAACAAGCAGGTTTCAGACATGGGAGAGACACAGTTGAACATATTTATTTTGCGAAGTATTATAGAACAGGTAGTGGAATGGCAGGCAACTCTATACATCTTGTTTGTGGACATTGAAAAAGTGTTTGACTCAATACACCAAGAGAGTGTATGGAAAATCATGGAGAGCTATGGAATCCTACGCAAGATAATCCACATGGTTCAGATGTTATAAGAAGATAGTGTTAAACAAGACAGAGCTAAACAAGGAGATGTAATGTCTGGATTTATCTTCTTGATGGTTGTGGACTGGGTAATGAGAAAATCAACAGCAGGAAATAAAACAAGGATAAGATAGACTAGGACCTGGATTTTTTCGATAACATAGCACTCATGTCATCATGCTACACACATGCAAACAAAGACAAGACAACTGAATCAATTTGCAGCAAGGACAGGATTAAGAATAAGTAAAAAGAAAACTCAACTATTGAGAGTAAACAGCAAGTACTCAAACAGAATACTAATTGATGATCAAGAACTAAAGGAAGTGGTCAGGTATAACTACCTGGGTGCTATCATCAGTAAGCAAGGAGAAGGCGGTGATGACATTGTTAACATAATTCGTAAAGCTAGGGTATCTTTCATGAAGCTACAGCAAATATGGAGCTCAAATATATTATACACACACACACACACACACACACACACACACACACACACACACACACACACACACACACACACACACACACACACACACACACACACACACACACACACACACACACACACACACACACACACACACACACACACACACACACACACACACACACACACACACACACACACACACACACACACACACACACACACACACACACACACACACACACACACACACACACACACACACACACATTGAGATCTTGAGGTCAAGTTAAGAAGATGGAAATGGGTAGGACATATCCTACGAATGGGCAAGAGCAGCAAAAGTGAGACAGCGTTGACCTGGACAGCTGAAGGTAGAAGAAAGGTTGGTCAACCAAAGACAACATGGCGATCAATTGTTGAAATGAAAGACGCGTATGACAGAGCGAGCTGGAGGAGATGCACTACAGTATTATGGGCCACTGGGCCCGAAAAGGATAGGTGAGGTGAGGTGAAGTGAGGTAATCCTATGTAATTCCATGGTATATTTTCATAAAGGTTCAAGCACTGTATATAGTTTGTGCCACTAATGTTTTGTCAGTGGGTTATTGATGAAATTATCATAAGAATCCACATTTTCATAGTCTTCATGTGATTGTTTGGCAATGGCGAAAAATAAAAACAAACAAAAATAAGCCGAGAATTGTCAGAATATTAGTTTTATTTACGTGGTTCAACTAGCCCCGTTTCAACAATTAAGTTTTTTATTATCTTCTCATTAATGCACGAAACTATGTAAAATAATCTTCTTCCTTGTGCATAGTTAATCCCAATCACCAACACTTTTGAAAAACATAAAAAAAACATATTTTTTAACTCACATTTTCTTACCATTGTGACAAATGCCACCTGTTGTACGTCAATCGTGTTATAATAACATGTTCAATCACTGGGTGGTAGTCACTGCTGGAGTTTCCTGGGAAACATGGGTGGCTCAACTTACACTGCCTTCCCTATACCAGGTGCAAGTACTGAACTGATAATTAATTATTACTTTATAACAATAATAATTGTATATTATATAGCGCAGTATCCATAATAGCATAGTGAAAATAAATAAATTAATAAATAGCTTAAAATACTACAACAAATAATTATTATTTTATAATAAAGTTTTTAAGCCATTGCATGTTACGTAACTTGAATACAATTACAGAAAACATTCATTATTAAATTTCAATGAGTACAGCAACAACAGTGTTCGTCTGCAAGTTATATACTAAAATGTCATTATTAATACAATCCAAATTTAAGGATACGCACATGTGCAAGTTACACCATAAGAATTGATAACGAGTCGATGAGAAATAGCGCCGCTACCATTATGAAGGTGCGTGCTCTAGCGATAGCTCTGCACATTTGAAAGATCAGAAACTTTCTATAAACGAAAGGTTATTATTTAGCCTTCATTTTATATTTGCTAAAATATCAATAACAGAAATCACAATGTACACGCGCGTGCAAGCACGTACGCACGAAAAGCAATAACCATAACGACGTGTGTGAAGAGGGGGCGTGGCGATATCGTGCATCTTTGTAAATTTTGCCCACCTTGTCCGCCCTTCACTTATCCGCCTTTTAGTTAGCCCCACAAATTTGTTGTCGTCTGCGTCTTTTTTTGCGGTGAGAAAGTTGAACAGCTTGTAAATTAAGCTCATGCTGTGCTTATATGTGCAACGAGTAGTAATGGAAATGTGACATCTACATCTTGTGGCAAACAAATAACGTTGCGATGAATGAAATAGTTTAATTTATAGGTATATGACCAATTATCGCTCGCAGACACGGTTCCTAGACTCCCAGCCCAGGCTTAGCCTTGCCCTTGGCTTAGGCTTAACGTTAAGCTTTGCTTAGGCCTGGATTCTAGACAGGTTTGCCGTGAAATGACAAAATGACCAAAGGGAGCAAGTAACATTTTTGCCATAAAATGATAAATGAGTGAAGTTAACAACCTCAACGGAGGGATCAAAAGCCATATTTTAACATACGTAAAGCAAATTTTAGATGGCAGATTTACTACAGTACAAGTGACATGGCGTAGCCGTAAAGCAGTAAATGAGCAAGTGATTTACCGAGCAAGTGACAATGGAACTGTATTTTGTCATGACAAAGGGGGAAGTGTGTGACCAATAGCATCACATGTTATTGCAACATAGCCAAGCCATTCGACCAGTCCGCAGCTCGCATACCCAGTACCAGTAGGGTAGTTCCTTGTCAAATAAAAAAAAATTCAGGAAATTTAAAAAGGTGATGTCTCAGAATGTCCTAACATTTTAACCAATAACCAAATGGTTCTAAGCATTTTGAAGCAACATCTTTTTGTAGTAGTGCACAAGGGATAAACGTTATTTGGATATATTTTTAGGTGTCTCCAACTTGAACAATTTACAAGCTATTGAGCTTAAATTTGCTGAATTTCTAGACATATATTCATACAGATGTGTTTTGCAAAATCAAAGAATGATAGTGAGAAGGATAATGTATGTACTGAGTGTATGAAAATTAAAAATGTTTAATTATTTTTTTTTCTATGTGATTTCTGCAGTCTGTATTTCATTGTTATTTCATAGTACAAGTTCCAGAGTGCTACTGTATGCTGTCAGGGATACTTGCAATAACATCTTAGTTCAATAGGAGTTCAAATGTAGTTAATATATTTTCAGAATAACTCAACCTTCAACTTATATAGTTTCAATATTTTACAAATTTCAACTCAAAAAATGAGAATGTGAGACAAGTGTTATGATCACCATGTGCACAGTCCTTTATCAAGTAAAACACGTATTAAAATTATGGAATGGCATTTGGCCTCATTCATTTTATACTGCTACTTAAATATCACTGTTCTGCCTAATTACTTTTTCTCCCAAATCGGCCGAACGTAGCCATATACCATAACCAAGTGACAAAGTAGTGAAACTATTACAAATTATTGCGCAACAACAAATAGCAACAGTTACTAATAGTACCTTATTGACAACAAAACTGAAAAAGGTCGCATGCCTGAACTTCATTGCCAAATTTAAACAAAAAACTTAAAAGCTTTACTTACCCTAGGTAATTCTTAAAACGTATACGACAACTGTTTACACAATTCTGTCATAAGACATCCCTTGTTGCTTCTTAAGGGGAGTTTTTCAAGGGTGTTTTGATTGCACTTACTTCTTTATGTCACAAAATTGTTTCTATGTCAGTAACTTTATAAAATGACAGAAAGAGCAAGTGACACTAAGTCGTCAAATAATCAGTGTCACAAAAAGTACTAATCATTTTTATAAATACACATAGTCAAATAGTCCAAAGAATGGTGTACAATTACTGTGCTGTAATATACACAAGAGAGCAAACCAAAATATATGTTTTGTCTGATACCTCAAAAACACCTCATCATCACTTTCTCCCGTTTGTCATTTCACGACAGAGATGCTTTCCTAGGCTAGAGCCAGGTTGGTAACTTGTAGGTTGTATTGTTGTAGGGCTACATAAGCACACACGAATGCCCCAGTAGGGACATATGTCATGCAGCTCTAAAATCAACTTTTCTATCTGACAGCTGCGATGCAGATTTGTTTCAAAGCAAAGTCAGGGCATATTTTTTTATTGAGTGAGTTTTGTATCCGGTTCGTCATGTGCAGAAATCTTTTTTGTGGAAGTTCAAAGTGAAATTACAAAGGTTCTTGCTCTGGAAGGTTACTATTGATACTAGACAGTGCGGTGAATGCATTTAAGAATATATTTTTTATTTTGTGCTTCACTCAAAAGTTCACTGTAACATGTTATGTACCCATTATCTGAGCTATAAAATCAATGAAAATTATCAAATGGTATTAGACAATCGTATCATGAGTATTTATTTTGAAAATCCATTACAAGCACATTCATGAGTTGTTGCTAATGTTGACCTTTGCACTTTTCAATAGGTCCACTAACAGCAATGTCACTTCAACCATTGAAGCTGCCAGCAATTGACACTAGACTGATCAAACACGACAACAAAGTTTACAAGCTAAGGTTGATCTATCAGTGTGCAACATCATGCAGTCATAGCCATAGCCATGGAGATGGCCAGCTTCATGAGCAGTTCTCTGATGCCAGCATACAGGAGGAGATTGAGAAAATTATACGGGTTGTGCTTCATTGGGTAAGACATGACACACCAATGTGTAAGGTGCAGACTGAACACTTTCTGGTCAACTGTGCATGCAAGCCGTGGCCAGCTGCCAACCTGTTGGTGTTTGAACAGAATCAGCGACAGTTGGAAGCACACAGCAATATGTTGGTACTGACGCTAATTACAAAAGCCAAGGAATCCGTGGCAGCAGCTGTGGGCCAACGGGATCGTGAGCATGTTGCCACATCATCAAGAGGTGGGATGATGCCATCTGATGTGCACAAACGTAAAGGAGGAACTGCGTTGCAGATTACAAGAGGATATGATAGTGCTAGTGTTGGTGGAACAGTCAGAGGAACCAGTGATAACACTAGCCAGCAACAAGCTTCAAATGCACTGGAAGTGTCAACAACTACATCAAGTCGGAGACATGCTAACCGAGCTGGCAGACAGTTTACAGAGAGTAATACATCCGCCTTGCGTCCTACAAGAAAACGGCAAGCACAAACCAAATGTGGTGTGGCTACTCGGTCTGGCGTAAGTCAGAAGTCATCACCTAAGTCAACACAAGCAGATAGTTTGTCACCTTCCAGGCGGCATACATCGAAGAATACTCGACATCAACATAATCGCCAATGTGATGGTAAAATGTCACTTAGACAGACAAGATCACAACAATGCCTGAGCAGCCAGACAAAAGGTGGTGCTTCATTGCAGCAACACATGGATGAGGGTGTTGCACATGAACTGTGTCGACACCCTCTCCGTACCAGACCAGTTCTTCATAGACGAGACATTCAAGGAAACAGTGCATTCATACAACATGAGGAACTGAGAGAGGAGTTGAAGTTGCAGCATTTTGCAAAGCCTTCTTCAGCAAAATGTGCTCCCTTGTCTCCTGCGAGGGCACAAAGACGGGAGTCATTGTTAAAGCGACGTGTCTATGCTGCACTGGATGTTATTATGACACCTGTCAAGAAGATGTTTAGGAGTGACAGTGAAGTATATGAAAAGCCACAAAAGTAAATGGATGCTTCTCAATTGTGCACAGTGGAAATGTCTCATTGTTAGCTTTTGTAATTAGAATTATACAGTTACTCTTGCCTATATACATTGTTGTTAGTTAACCTTGATACACCTATCACGAAGACATTTAGGAATGACAGTGAGATAAACAGAGACACACAAAGGTAAATAGATACTTCTGGTTTGTGTACAGTGTACACATTTCTTTGTTAGCTTTAGTAATTAGATACTGTAGTTCTTGCCCATATAAAACATGTTAGTTTTAAAACTTGGCTGTTTAGTCCACATAGATTATGAGGTACTATTTTAGTTTTATGCTTATGGAAATAATGTTTTGGCAGTTAAATGTTCCCATAGTTGAGGTATTGATTGAAATTCTACATGCAGGTAACAATGATATACCCCTTACAGATCCGCAAAAGCAAGTGTGAATGTATTTAAGCAGTTTCTAAATATTGCATCCTGTAATTACATCATTATAGCAACTACATGTTCCCTCCCTACTTTCTTGTCTTTCAACAGTGGCTCAAGGCCTTCATCTCTGGCTGGCAGGTCAGTGTGCCATCAAGGCGTTCCTGCCCCACCCAGCTGTGCTGCTATGACATTGCCAAGACACTGGCTGGTAGACTGGCTGGTTGACTGCCTTTGTGCAGTGGCAAGCAAATAGCAGTCTTCTTGTCTATAGCACTGCCAACAACGATCTATGGTTGTAGTGGTTACTCGGCAATGCCTGTAGCTTTCAGCAAGTGTTACCTGCGGTTTTACTAAACATGATTCATAAGAGAATCATAGTTTCAGGTTATTTGATGAACTCAGTTTGAATTCAAGTTTTGTTAAGCCCACTGTTTTAACGAGCATGCTTATTTAATCAAAATAATGGACATTTTACAGAATATAGACTTTTAAAAACATGAATGACCTCTAACATCATTACAGTTATTTATTTTTATATTAGTTATATTTTAAATTGAGAATATGTTTATGATTACTGGTGATTAAATTGGGCTGCACTGTAAAACCAATTTGTAGTGTGCTAGAGATATTCCTGTGTGTGTGCAGACCAGGCATGGGTTAATTTCAATTGTTAATTTAATTAACACAATTAAGTTAATTTAATTAATTTATCAGAAAGTTTAATATAATTAATTAACTTCCAAAAGGGGTTTATTTAATTGATAAACTCCCAATTAGCTCTTAATTAAGTGCTCAATTAACACCAGGTATTAATGGATATTTGAAGTCTGTTACCCAGGCATTTCCAGCAGGCCTGCAGTCACTAGTGTAAGAGAGATCAGGTCCAGGCCTGTATGAATGGGAGGGAGACTATAGACAGTGCAAACCATAGACACTAGGGACTGTGGTGGGCTGGTCATTCAGGCAGGTGGGAATTGGAAGGAAGGCCTAGACAACAGAATGTCTACTGGTAGGGTGATAGGTGATGGCTAATCACTGCTTCTGCAAATCTCTGTCTTAAGTAAACATTTGAAACTGGCAAGTTGCAGCCAGGTGAACCTATGGGACCTGTATAGATTGTATTTTTGTCTGAATGTATGCAAGTGTAAAGAACATGCTGAGACAGGTAGCATTGCTTCAGTTAGGGAGCTTTTTAGACTGCCTTCTTGAATCAAAAGCAAGCCAGATCTAGTGATGCATAAACATAGTACATAAATATGAAAATGCCAGTGTATAAACGGGATACCTAATGATTTAGCTGCATAAAGACCAACTTGGTGCATAGAACGTATGTATGTAGTTACCCAGTTTTGTTAATTTGTTGGTTGAATATAGGAGGAAACCTCACACCCTGCAAATCATCCGCTACAACTTTACAATCCTTTCAGAAAAATTGTCAACACAATCTTCTACAACTGTTTAAAATGTGATCAAATGCCCCAACAAAGTTGCGAAACACATTTCTGTTGTAAGTGAACAATGCAGGAAGAATGGATTCCATAAAAGTAAATAATGTTCCTGAGATGTAATACATAAAGTAAAGTAATCAATGTATATGAATGTGGTACTATCATTAGAGTAACATGCACAAACCTACATATGACATAATTATTTTATAACTGTTTTATAATTAACATATACATATATATAATATTTTTCAATGATGACTTGCATCAAGTGCTTAGACATACAAATAGCAGTCACATATGAATCTAATCTGCAATTTGTCAACACAATTTAATAGTTAAAGTTAATTGTTAAATTAATTTAATTGAATAATTTGGGAGGTTAATTTAACTTAATTGACCTGAGAAATGTGTGAGGTTAATTTAATTTGAGAATGTCTGAGTTAATTGTAATTTAAGTAATTAACTTTTCAAGTTAATTGCCCCATGTGGGTAAGAATGGTTGTTTGTAATGATAGCCACACTGATAATCATGTATATATGTAAATAGTTGGTTTTTGAATTGAATATGGTTGAAAATTATATAAAATGTACAATTAAGTGGTCATTTTAAATATGTTACCATTTGTGAATAGTATATGTTTGTTTGTACATATATTTTATTATAAACTGTTTGATCTAAAATGTCTTGTTTTTTTCCATTATATATCATGCAGAAGATGGTGCTAAGACAATCACCATACCATCTAGGTTAAGGTGATTGAAAAGACACTATCAACCCTTTAATCATAGTTATAATCAGTTGTTTTGTGGTCACTAAGGCTTTATTAATGTACAACCAGATGTACTATGTATACATGTGTGCATACATAGGGGATTTCCATAAAGTATGTCACACTATTTTTTATACTTCTTGAGGGTTTTTCCAGGGGTTGGTATGCAATGGGATGGTATTTTGTAGAGCTTTTTGCCGGCACACCAAGTTTGCATACCTCGCACACCACTACAGGCTTCGCTGATAGTAGAATCCACATTCCTTTTCCGTTGGAATTCAGTTAAAATATACCCCAAACTGGCATAGCATTCAATGCTATCAGTATGATATCAACAGCTAAACGAGCAAAAAATTTTTTAATAATGAACAGCAATCATCAAGACAACCCCCACGTTACGATAGTGATAATAACCTAATAGTGATACATAGGATTACATACATATATTATTAATGTGATACAGACGTACCGTATTTGACCTACTAAGGGTACAGTACGCTTGAACCAAATTGGGCCATGGAAAAATGTCAAGGAATCTTCTTATAAGCTACACCAAATGTGTTTCTCTAGACAATAAGGTAACTGTTTACCATTGTCAATGGTATAATTTGTGACTAATGTAGAACAACTGAAAAGTGGTGCGAACTGTTTAACACCAGATGGCGACACTTCAGTTCCACACCAGTCACATTATTATTGATCCTGCTGATTAAAAAGGGGGTGTACGCTAGTTAGGACATGTACGCTTAATAGGTCGAACACGGTGCGTTGCTCTTTGCCAATGACTCGTCACTGCTGACTCTGAACAGGATCTTCAGTGATTGACCTCCTGCGTCTCATTGCCTCACCATTCACTTGCAAAAGACCGTGGTCAAAGACCGGTGGACTGTCCTTCTTATGGGCACATGTGCACTTCGGTGTTTCGGCTATGGGCACATCGGCAAAGTCATAAAAATATAAATTATACTCCTAGTGGTCCACCGGTCGACAGCCAGAGATATATTATGTGTTAAAATGTGGGGTAATGTGTTTTCTAAATATAATTTCAAGACGCCACCAATAGAGTGACGTTAGCTATCCATGTCACCTTCAACCCTTGACCGGGACGGTCGTAGGGGTGCCATTCATATACAGTCCCCGCCAGTGTTGTCTGCCCTCTGCTGGCCGTAGCAGGGTCGGTAGGTCTTGATGTGTCCATTGTATATTGTCTAGCCAGTTTTTTGTCTTGCGGCCCCCTTCATTTTGCCTTGTGCCTTGCAGGATGGTTTTTGCAATGGTGTTGTGTCAAGTTATGTGGCCAAAACAGGAGAGTTTGCATCGTTTCACTGTTGCCAACAAGGGAGTCTACGTGTTGTCTCACATATTAATTTGTCTTGTGTTCGGTATACAAAATGCAGAGGAGTCTCCTGAAGCATTTCTTTTCAAATGTTTGTACTTGTCTCTCTGTTTCTGCTGTCAGAGTCGAGCTCTTGCATCCGTAGTGGAGGATGGATACAGCGAGTGCTCTGTAGTGGAGGATGGATACAGCGAGTGCTCTGTAGTGGAGGATGGATACAGCGAGTGCTCTGTGGAGGAGGATGGATACAGCGAGTGCTCTGTGGAGGAGGATGGATACAGCGAGTGCTCTGTAGTGGGGGATGGATACAGCGAGTGCTCTGTAGTGGAGGATGGATACAGCGAGTGCTCTGTAGTGGAGGATGGATACAGCGAGTGCTCTGTGGAGGAGGATGGATACAGTGAGTGCTCTGTAGAGAAGGATGGATACAGCGAGTGCTCTGTGGAGGAGGATGGATACAGCGAGTGCTCTGTAGAGGAGGATGGATACAGCAAGTGCTCTGTAGAGAAGGATGGATACAGCGAGTGCTCCGTAGAGGAGGATGGATACAGCGAGTGCTCTGTAGAGGAGGATTGATACAGCGAGTGCTCCGTAGAGGAGGATGGATACAGTGAGTGCTCCATAGAGGAGGATGGATACAGCGAGTGCTCTGTAGAGGAGGATGGATACAGCGAGTGCTCTGTAGAGGAGGATGGAGACAGCGAGTGCTCTGTAGAGGAGGATGGATACAGCAAGTGCTCTGTAGAGGAGGATGGATACAGCGAGTGCTCTGTAGAGGAGGATGGATACGGCGAGTGCTCGGTAGAGCTTGAGCTTCGTTTTGAAGCTGATGTTTCTGCTCTTCCAGATGGTGCTAAGTCTTGACATAGCAGACATGGCCACTGCAATCCTTATTTTGATTTCCTTTGTTGAGATGCTATCTTGGCTTAAGGTGGACCCAAGCTATCTGAAAGAGTTTACTTCCTCAAGGTTCTGACCGTTCACCATGATATTAATGGGGATGTTCTGGCTGGTACTGTTGACAAGTACTTTGCTTTTCTCTGAGCTGACTTCCATCCCATAAGCTGTTGCCTTTTCTTCTAGTCTGGTAGTGAGCTCTTGAAGTTCTCGCTGCCTCCCGCGAGGTCAATATTATCCACAAAACGAAGATTACAAATTGGCCTTCCAGATATGGTGGTGTTGACGTTCTGGAGGGTCTCTTGCGTGGTGTTGACGTTCTGGAGGGTCTCTTGCGTGATGTTGACGTTCTGGAGGGTCTCTTGCATGATGTTGACGTTCTGGAGGGTCTCTTGATGTCCTCGAGGAATATGTTGAAGAGAACAGGCAAGAGTGGGCATCCCTGACGAACTTCTACAGTTGTCCTGAAAAGTTTTCCAAGTTGGTTGTTTAGAAGGACAACACTGTGAGTTGGCGTACAGTGCCCGTAGGATTTGTATCAGACCTTTGCTTTGAGTCTGTTCAAGATGTCCCGGAGCATGACTGGTGAGGCTGATGGTTCTGTCATTTCTGCATAGTCTTAAATTTCCCTTTTTGGGAGTGGCATGAGTCCATTCTTTGGGCCATTCCTTTGTTTTCCAGATCCTCTGGCGTAGTGTAGTGAGGACTTTTATCATTTCAGGGCCGCCAAGTTTGATCAGCTCTGTTGGAATGTAGTCGGCGCCGGATGATTTCCCTCCTTTCAATGTGTGTGCAATGTGTGTGCAATGTGTGTGCAATGCCTCCTCTACTTCTTCGCTCATCACTTGCGGCCGCGTTATCAGTTAACAGGGAGCCTTATCTTCTATAAATGTAGCCTTGCATTGTTGTTTTCTTGTCAGCTTCTTCAGTGTATCAAAGGCTTTCTTGCTGTTAATCTCTTTTATGCCTTTCTCAATGTTGTCACATTGCTCTGAGATCCATTCCTCTTTTGCTTTTATCATCTCCGTTCTGATGGTGCGATTGACAGTGCGGTGTTGTCCCGCTGTTTCAGGGGTGGAGTTATTTGTCTTCTTCAAGTTTCTCCCTGTACCGCAGAAATCCAGGATGTCGTTGGTAATCCACGGTTGGATCTGTTTCCTTTCTTTGACAAGTACTTCTCTGGCTGTTTCCATTACAGCTCCCTTGAAGTTGTCGGTGAGTATATTTGTGTCTTCTTCGAAAAGATTTAGAGCTGCGAATTTACCGCTTATTCTAGCTTCAAAAATGCAATTCCTGATCCTTCAGTTGCTCGATGTCAAATCGAATACGTGGGCTTTTCTGGTGATGTATCGTCTTCAGCTTGAGTTACAATGTTGCTAGAACCATGTCGTGGTCGCTGCCTATGTCAACCCCTGGGAATGATCTGGTGTTTGCCTTGTTAATGCTGGATTTGAAACGTCTTGGAGTGAGTATCTAGTCAATCTGGTTGTGTATTTTCCGTTAGGCGAGTGCCATGTTGTTATCCGTGATAGCTTGTGCGGAGTTGTAGTCCTCTATCATGGGTTTCTCCTTTGCCAAAGCGCCTATATAATTCCAGCCCATTGTTCATTTGAACCTGGGCCGATTTTTGCATTCCAGTTTCTTTGCACGATGAGGAAGTCTCACCTTGGAGCTTTCTTGATAGTGTCATCCAGCTCTTCGTGAAAGGTTTCAATCACCTCATCGTCGTAGTCTGATGTTGGAGCATATACTTGGATAATGTTGATGTTTTGAAGTTAAGCGGAGATTCGTGTGGAAATCCGCCTGCTGGAAATTGGTGTACAGCTGATGACAGCGTTTGCTATATTCACAAGGAATGCAACCACATTTTGGAGTTTGTGTCCTTCCTCTGTTTTTGCATCTCCTAAGACCTGTCCATCTGACTTCAGCCAGTCCAAGAATATCCCACCGATATCTGGATAGTTCACGAGTTAGTTCTTTTACTTTTCCGGAAGCATATGGGGTGCCGACATTCCACGTCCCTGTCATGGTTTTCTCTGCATGTCGCCTGGTGCCTGCTCTTGATCCTACTCCAGTAGTATATGTATCACCTCCACCCTGGAGCGTACCAGTAGAGGGCGCTGTCGTTGTTGATCCGGGCCCCGACCGACCCAGCATGCTGTTCTGTTGTGTATTCATGACATTTCTGTGGGCAAAACGACCCGCTTGGTGGTGTCCATCTCCTCTCCAAGCTTTGCTATTTGCCAATAGCTGGGACACGGGTAGTGACAACGGCAGAGCGTGTCCACGCTCGGGTGGGTCATGCTCACGGTACCTATGTGGCCCCACGCTGCTCCGAGATCCCTCGTCTGATTAGCCTGGTGCCTCGTTGTGACTATCCAAGTAGGAGCCTACTTTGTACATTAACATAACGATTAAAAGACCATTGCAAATACGGTTCAACATTTGTATTCCATTAAAGTTTTTCACAAATCCGTACCCGGAACGGAACTATGCTATGCCAACGTCAGCTGAGACGTGTTGCCAATATGCTGGAACAGCAAGAGACGCATGGCGCAGGCCTACTGGGGTGGTGGTTCGCTTCTTGGCCAGTAGGTAGCGTTCGAAACCTAGGCGTTTATACAATGGGCGGGTACAATTTATTGACTCTTCTAGTACCAGGCATATGGGTATAGGAAGTTTGAATTGTGTCTTTCGGATCTAAACACTAAAGGTCGTACGTCCCGTCTACCTATGCACCGTCAATGTGTCAGGGAAAGTAACGTAAGAACACCCATGGGGTAAGGTGTGCCCTGTCGTGGACTCACATGGCTGGTGGTCTCCATGTGTAAAACCACTAACATAAAACACCCCTACGTTAACCCTGAAAAGGGCTGTTTTTACAATAAAAATGATCTCATATAAATTCGTCTCTTGCGTTCGGTTTGATTCACCATGGGGTGGAGAACTGTTCGTTCAGCAAGTTCAAAGTGCAGTTTTGAGACCGAAGAGGAACATGTTAACAATCGTACACATTTTCTTGATGTTTGAAAGGAGTAACATTGAAGTAAGAATACTTATAATGTCATGTTACTACCTTGTCTACAATATTAAATAGGTAACTGACTCCGTCCTATTAATTACTAAAATTGAACAGATAGGTAAATAATATAATTATAATTAGTACATTATACATATATATATATATACATATATATATGCACATATACATACATATACACACACGCACGCACGCACGCACACACACACACACACATATATATACATACGTATACATACATACATATTCATACGCAGTCAATATTCACTCTGCTTGCAATAACGTTCTAACAACGTTTTCCTATAATATGCTTTAAAATGGTTCAACGATGTAATATTATTTATGCTGACATTCAAGGAATTCCACCGTTTACTTACTTAATCCTCTTCGTGCGGAAGTGCACATAAGGCCGACTCCAGAGCACGTCACTGTAGCCTATCTCTTGATGTTTTCTCGAGCTTCCCCCGGGTCACGTTATGGTCTTTCATTTCTCGCTCCACCGTCCTTCTCCAGGTTTCTTTCGGTCTTCCTCTCGCCCGTTTTCCATCTGGTGTCCATCTGAGAGCAGTTCGGACTATTGCTGTCTGCGGCATTCTCAAGACGGGTTCCACAGTTTAGTGCCATATATAATCAATGGCATAGTCCTTTTAGTAGTCGATGCAAAGTTTCTAAAAAAAAGGGTTTTGTCTTCTTGTACAGTATTCCTTCATATGCATTACAAATACTTTTTTTATTTGACGGCAATTAATATTATGTGCTCTCGGCTGTTCACGTGTGCGCTTTCAAGACCTCTTAACACTGTCACTTCATCTTAATTTCAGTCTTCCTCTTCTCCTTCTACAAGGATGCCGCAACAAGACTGTGATGGATCCAGTTCCACACTTCCAACATAGACCCATTAGCATACAAAATAACGCAGTGGTCACACATCAAACTGTTCAACCTCAAGAAAGCAAACTGGCACGGTTATGCACATCACCTAGATGCAACAATTAAAGACAGCAGAAAACTACAGCCAGTTCGTAGATACCGTACGAAGGGCTGCAAGGAAGAACATCCCTCGCGGGTGTAGGGGAAACTATGCCCCTGGTTTGACACCCGTGTCTGCTGAAATGTGTGAACAGTACAGACAAAATTATGAATCAGACCCCTTTGGCGAGGATACCATCGAGGCGGGAGAGGAGGTGATGAATACCATCTCAGAGGAACGCCGTAAAGCATGGCAGACTCTGATTGAATCAACGGACATGACTCACAGTAGCAAGAAGGCTTGGGCAACGATACGAAAACTTTGGACCGATCCACGAAAGGCAAAGCAGCACTACAACACTACAGTAAACCAAGTCACTCACCAACTGCAACTAAATGGACGTACGCCAAACAGACAGCCCAAGTTACGTCTTGATCGAAAACGATAACCCAATGGCCCGGGGTTTACAAGACCCTTCAATGAAACTGAAATCGAAGCAGGTATCAGTGCATTGAAGAATGGCAAGGCAACAGACTCGCCGAACACGTTGACAGCAATATCATCCCAGAGCAGGCTGGATTCCGTCCAGGAGAATCGTGCACGGGCCAACTGCTCAATCTAACCGAACACATCGAAGATGGCTTTGAAAGAGAACTAATCACCGGAAATGTCTTCGTCGAACTATCGGCAGCATACGACACCGTCAACCACCGGTGTGTGCTTTCCATCTGATGAACAGAGACACTAAGCGCGAACTAAATGTTACCTGGAACGGTACCGGATTAGCCAACACATCACCACCAGTGGTCCTTGGTGTCCATCTTGACAGAACACTATCATACAAAATACACATCTGTAAGACCAAACAGAAGGTGAATGCACGAAACAACATCATCCGCAAACTTCCCAACTCTAAATGGGGAAGCAGAGCACCGACGCTAAGATCCAGCGTTCTTGCCCTTTGTTATTCTGCTGCCGAATATTCTGAATGGGCAAGATCAACACATGCAAACAAGCTTAACCCTGCTCTACATGACTGCTGCCGCAACCACAACGGGCAATCTGAAACCTACCAACATAGACAGCCTACATCTGCTGGCTGGCATAACTTCACAGGACATCAGGCGGACTGTTGCTAGTCGCACAGAAAGATCGAGACAAGCGGCACACACAAAACACCAAATATCTGTTATGAGCTGATTAAAGTCATGGAAAGGTTTCTTGAACTTCACAAAACCTTTGAACTCATCACCCAGCAGCACCACGCTGGAAATGCGGGAAACATGACTGCAAGAAACATCAACAGTCATTAAAAATGGGATTGCAACCAGCTGAATCCCTATTAGCAGGGTTTGACCAACCGTGGCTCTGTTGGCGTTCACTCAACCGGTTACGTACCGGAGTCGGCCGAGCAGAGACCAACATGAGGAGATGGCGCTACATTGATGAGACGCAGTCAACGAAGTGTGACTGTGGAGAAGAACAGACAATGCCCCACCACCTCTGCTGCCGGTTGCTGGGTGATCCTTGCACACCGGAAGACCCGGCCACTGTCACGGACCGGGCGAAGACATGTGCCATAAAGTGGCAACACCTTGTGTGAGGGACACGAAAAGAAGATCATTTATTAGCATTTCCCTCTGGCTGCTACAGTTGCAGGGCATTGTGGCATACGTTCGTCTACCTAGGCTGGTTCCCGGTCCACCGTGTGGAGCCATTATTGTTGTCACTGATCTAGGATGAAACCACAGCCACTTTTACCACGAGTGGCCATTAGTGTTTCTTTAGAAAATGTGTCCAACAATTTTTCTTTATTGAACTTCCACAGCACGTTAAGCATTGATTAATTGACCCACGCCTAATTAAAGAATTAGGCGCGGAAGGAGGTTCTCCTACTGAAGATGAAAATTTAAGAAAAAAAGGCGGGTGTGGGAAAAGGGCAACCCATCCCATAATACGGACATTTTGGGGAAAAAATAAGGTCCCATTTGTGTCATTTTATACATTATGTTGACATTTGTTTCTTAGAAATGTGGAATTGGTTCAATACGAATGATATTAGTTGAGAAACTGGTGGGGAGCGGTGGTCTGTGTGGAGCGGTGGTCTGTGGGGAGCGGTGGTTTGTGGGGAGCGGTGGTCTGTGGTAAGCGGTGGTCTAATGATTAGGGCATCCGCTGTCGACCGAGAGGACGGTGGTTCGATTCCACCTCCGCCGTTACGGGCAATTTCGTTCACCCTACAATTTCGTTCACCCCACTTTGCCTGTGTCTATCCGGAGTGACACTCTTCTATCTGGTGTCTACGCCAAGGGAAGTAAAATATCCCACGCATGGAAAAAATCTGCGTGGACTCACTAACTGTAGAGAAGGATACTCTGAAATATACCCTCAGCGCAATATGACTTTGCTGAGTAATGATCCAGATCCAGAAAAAGAAGGGAAAACAGCTGGAGATATGACAAGGAAGCAGGAGACTTGCCACCTCTGACTATGTTGAATCGCTAGCGATCAGCGTCTGTTCATTGCCATCAGCTGAAAAATATGTTGCGATGGCAAAGACAAATTTAATTTGACTCGCTTATCCGGTGCAAAGGTGCGCAAAAAAATCACGTGACATTCTCACATTCTTAATTATATGGGGTGTGTGGATTAATGGCGGATCAATGACGGTCTAGGGGAGTGCCTCATCCGGTGCGTAAAACTTTCTTATGGTCTTCTGTTAACCCGTCGACTTGTGTGTTCTTTCCCATTACCGGTCTTTGAAAATAGCAGCAAGATTTTAGCTAGTCCTGAACTTTTTTCTGGACCGAAAATAAAGGGGGTTGCTTTAATTTTAAACCTCTTCAGTTGGCTTATCCTGTTCAGGACGTTGCTGCCCAAATCTTTTTGCGAAATCGCCAGCTACATTCAACAAGCCAACGTCGCCGGTCCGCAGGCATCTGTGATGTCCTTCAACCATATTTATGGTGGCTTGCGTCTGCTTTTTGTCATACCACTGTGCCCACAGTATTAGTTTTCCAATCCGTGCCTTTTAATGTGCTTCAAATAGTTAAGTTTTTGACGTTCGACAAAATTGCACTGCCAGTTTTGTAGCAAAAGAATTTACAAAACACTGGCTATAAAGAAAAAAATAAAGTTTTTTCCAACCAAACATTTCCATATCCACGAATCAAAAACAATAAAACGTTCAAGAACATGTATATTGGCTGAGAATAGAGGGCGGGATAATTAAAAAAATTACTCAGTATTTCTCACAAAATCAAATGTACCCAATTTACATTTCTTAAAAATGTTAGGATCAATCCAGCACTTTTAAAATATAGTCTACCAATTATAAAATAATAGAATTATCAATTCATGTATTAGGTTAGGTGTAAACATAATATAGAAAGTATGAACAAAAATATACAAAAGCAAATAGTTCAATCACAGTCTCTTTTTTATAATTATTTTTTTAAACTGCTTCTCTGTCCCCAATGGCAAGTTACTGAAAAAATGTCAAAAAGACTTCTTGATTTGCATCTTCTATGTGTGTTGTGCTGTGATCAGTGTTTGCAAATGAATATCGACAAACTTGACAGAACAAAACAGACGTCCAGTCACTTAATTGCATAGCTAGTCTTTTTATAAAGGCATTTCTCATTAATACATGTTATATCAGCAGACATGGGGGCAAATGCAGATGAATTCTGATGCATTTTTCAAAGTATTTGCATTTGAAAAAAATTGCAGCAAAATATATTTGCATAATTTGTATTTGAAAATTTGCAGCAAAATGTATTTGTATGTTCATTTCAATGACAAATATTTAAAATTTTTATTACAATGAAAATTATTTGACATTTCGAATACCCTGCCATGTCATGCGTTGCCCATGCCCAGTTGGCTGTAGGTCTATTGTCTGTCATTATCACAGTATCTTGCCTAAGACTGCTGGCGAGGTAATCATGATTGGATGACTTGGGAATGGGATACCAAATGAGCATGAGCACTTAAATAAAAGTTAATTAATTATCTTCTTCAACGACTCGAGCGTAAGTATATGCACCATCTCTACACATCAATGTTTGATACTAAATGAAATAGGTTTCATTGGAGGAGGAGGTTTAGAGCTGTTTCATTTTGGAAGAGGACATTTTCACAGATATGTATCTACAGGTTAATGTAATTCAAATTTCATGTCTGAGGTTTGCATAGTGTCATACACCAATGTTTTGATATCCTGCCTTAGTTCTAATTAACATAAACATCCAATACATTTATTAGTATAGCTTGTAGTCAGAACCCTCATTGGTCAAAAACTCAATCAAACATTCACAATAACAAAACTGTAAAAAGGGGATTACATGTAGTTACTAAATGTTTTAGTGATATTATTTTGAAGAGGTGGTTAACTTTTTTTTATGAATTTGCCCACTGAAATGTTTGTTAGAAATGGAGAAATATTTTAATTTTAATACTACATGTATAATTATATTATTTTATAATTGTGTTAGAAAATAAATTCATGTATATTGATCGATTGATTGATTGACTGGCTTATTGAATGATTAAATTCAAACAGTGATCACAGTTAAAACTTTTGTTATATTTTCTTAATCTTAAGTGTACAGCTGCAATAAACAGATGGTGTGATTGTGACGTGTCATTCTTTGTATTTAAAGAGTGTTGATAAAAGAGTAAATTTATGTGAAATATTTAAATGTTTATCCTCTGCTTTTTTATTCAAAATTTATATCTTTTATTACAATATAATTTGAATTATTTATAATTATTCACGTAGACCCTAAATGTATTAGAAATGTAATATACTACAACCATCATAATAGCAGTTCAAAGTAGTAAACAATACTCTTCTAATGTTATTGCTAAAACTATAGATATATAATAATAATATTATTATTAATTAGTACTATTTATGTTAAAACTTAACGTTTGACCAATGGTGGTTCTGATTGTTTTTTTACTGTTTTTAACCTTCATTCTCTTTCTGCAGCTTACATACTAACTTGATATATGAAAAGTATTTTAAAGTATTAACAAAATATGTTTGAAAGTATTTTATATACTTTTGAAAGTATTTGAAATACTTTTGAAAGTATTTGCATTTGAACCATTTCAAAAATATTTTTACTTGCATTTGAAGAAATATTCAGAATATTATTGCATTTTGCACACTTTGAATATATTAGGTGAATAATGCATAGTATAGCTGGAGTTCAAACATGCAATGTGTTTGCTCATATTCAATATCCTGCTGAATTATTTTATTATACTGTTGATATTATACAGTGGTTTGTTGCCAAATTCTTACATAATAGTATGTATGTAATATGATATGGTGCAACCTGGTCCTGGCAACTTGAAAAGTGGCTTCCCTCGATCTTGCATAACATTAACAATGTCAGTGTAATGGTATACTGCCGTTGTTATCCACGTCCACCACTAGGTCTAGTTAATTGCATGCATGCATGTGCAAGCGAAATTGCGTAATCAAATAACTTCGTTTAACACAATATTAACATCTGCTATCAGTAACAACCATTCGCAGTATCACAAGACGTGTGCAATACTTTTATTTTACAGTCACGCGATCATTGACCGAGAAAGTAAGAAATAGTTCGGTTGATGAGTATGCAGTTGAATAACCTACACACGCTTCAAGGTCAGAGCATCGGAAATCGTCGGAAAGGACGTTTCCACGTTTAGTATTGGCTCAAATATGTGATCGTCCGAGAATTGCTGTACTTAATGTGAACTGATATCTGCATTTTCACATTGTCATTGATGTGTGGAAGATGTTGACTCAAAATGTGTTCTTGGTTTTTGTCACATTTAACACGCACGATCCGGACATGTAAACCCTTTTTTAATATACAATCATTACCATGATAGTATTCGTTCGTTAATCATATGATTCGATGTGATCACATCACTTCATATAATTAATAGAACCAAAACGCGCCAACAGGCCTGGCTTTATGCATGTTTTTATATAAAAACAGCTTTTTGGAAACTGGAATGGAGATGGGATAAAACGCGGACGTGCCGAAGAGTCCACTAATTCAAGGAGGATTTATCGCGTCACATCGATCTATAAGCCAACATAATTCACATCTCTTAGAATATTCGTCGGTGTTATCATGTCAGTGTTTAATTTTATGCCAGTGTTCGTGTATATGCTTTAAATGTGATGACCGTAATTAGAAAGCCATAACAAAGCACAAGCCGTCAACCTCCGTGCGCCGAATGTACCCGTTCCTGTGCACTGACCCACTTCCGGCGCATGGAGATCGGCAACCTGACCTAGAAGCCCTCCAATCTGTTTTGGCATACAACAGCAGTGGACTTATGTCTCGCTGACTGCGTGCGCGAGTTAGCTTACTGCAGTGTGCGGTTATTGACTGGGCGCTTTTGTTTCGCCTTCAAAGATGATCTAGCTGTGCAGGTTACCACACTTACGGAACTGTGAGAAACGCCGAAAGACGCCGAGAGTTGCTTTAGATGTGACGTGGCGCCCGCTAGGCGCGTGGTGTGTATTTTGTATCTTTGTTTTGTGTTTGAGTGCGTGCTGGTGTGTATGTGCAGATTTGCATGAGTGAGACAGAATCTAGCATTGTGGAGAGGTCAGTGTTTAGTACCGTGGTGTACTTATTGACAGGTACTGTGGCTAGCTGGCTGAAATACAGCCATTTCCCATTACTGGACACCAGCATTGGTAAGATAGACAAAATCAAGTGGGAGTGAACTTAGAAAAATGGTTCTGAAAAAATGGTTCTTGTCAAGTCTTTGTTTGGTCAACCTATTCAACTGCATGTGTTGTTCTGTATGCATATATTATAAAATTCACTAAATGTTCTATTGTTTGTTCTTTGTTGTAGGCAGTTACGCTAATCATGTTAATCATTGATTGATTAAAACATGATTTCCAGTATTTTGGTTCTTTCTATTTTTTACCAAATAAAGGCCAAGGTCATAGCATAAACAGTGATAACATCCTCCAGGTAGATGCAGTAGTTAAAACCTTAAGGTAAATCAAGGTTCTTAGAGAACAAAAGCCATAATACAAAATTTTTCACAATTATTCTATGCAAATTGAATGGTTGAAATGTGGATTGGCCGTGTTTATCCAGAGGTGAGGCAGAATCAGCCAATGTGGAAAGGTCATTCACACACTGGTGTATTCAGTCATATAAAATGGCTCCCAACATGATGGCTAACATGTTACACCACACGTACATGGTAATGCAGAGATGTGGAAATGGAATGAGGCTCATAATAATTGGCATAACGATAATAATTCATCCACCCTCTAAAATGGCAGCTGCAATACATAGACCCATTGTTTAACACTTGTATATCTTGTGTTAATAACAATGCATGGTGCTCTTTAATGGCATTTGATGCCTCCACTATGTAGTCTTATTTCGTTCAGCAGTTTATAGTTTTACCTCGCTGGTTTTCCTGTCAAGTGTCTTTACAAACAAAATTGTTTTCCTCCCGATAAAGCCAATGGACAGTGCAACAGACACATTCAGTGTTGTTTCCTTATGATTTATGAGTTTTGTATAATTAGCTGTTGTTTCCATTGTGTTTTGTACTATTTATGCTTTGTTACTGGCTTGCTGAGATCAAGCCTGGTCAGGCGTGTTGCTTGTTTTGGTTGACTAGCTGTGTATTCACATGCCACGTATTGTGTGTAAAATGGGTCATGCTAAACTTGGCAGGTGGGGCAGAATGGACCAAGTTGAAAAGGTCGGAGGCGTTCAGGTGATAAGATAGGGGACTATTTGGTTGGCTGATAGTGAACTGTGTGATGCATGGACACTAGAGGAAGCCAAACTGTACATGCCATGAGGACAGTTTGGTATGTCTTCTTTACCCACAGCGTTATATTTTTTAAATAGCCGTTCACTGTTGACATTGTGTCTCTCTTTCTGTATGTACTTTATGTGTCCTCCAGATTCTTTCACTTCATTTTGGATTGGTAGTATTTGGTGTTTTAGAAGTTTAGTTTTATTCTTTAGACTGCTGTTTTTTCTGCAAGTCAAACTGGTTTAGAGCAACGTTTATATCACATTCAGCCTGTCACTGGTTGGAATGGTTTAGTACAAGAGAAAGACAGGTTTAGTACAAGAGAGAGACATGAAAGCAGACCATGAATTGATAATTGTAATTACCATGTACCAATTCAAGCCATTGCAAATATTCTTAGTCTTTTAGACTGCGACATTTGTGATCTGCCCATTTTGTTGATTATGGTAATATAGTATTGGGATTTTGTCATAGTTTTTAGCAAATTATTTTGGCAGTTTTATAACAAAGTTGACCCAAATCTGAAATATGAAGTAAATATACCTGTAGCCTATATAATATATATGCCTTTTAAAGCACAAAAAGCATGGGTAAATTCATGAAACAATTATTATTACAAAACCCTCAAAAAATCGAAATATGGAAGGGTTCCATATAATAATTAATAGTAATAAGCTTTATTATACACTCGTAGTCGTATCCAGGGTGAGACCCTGTTCAGGAGTGTTTACATTTCATGTTGTTGTTTATATGCATTATGATGTTGTGGTTGTTTCCATGTGGTTTGTAATTGGAATTCCTCTGGGCATTGTAACATGGTAATGAATGAATCTTTATTTCAACAACAACAAAGAATAAAAGTAGTGATTATTACATTATAGAACTGTACAATTGTCAAAAAAGGAAAGCAGGTTAGTAATGTTTACTTAAATTAAAGGGAAACGAAAGTCTTGGTTTAGGGCCTAAGCACCTATAAGAGTTAATAAATCATAACCATTTGCAAGTACAATCAAGAATATCATGGCAGTGGTTTACTATGGAAACCTTGTTGAACATCTTTATTTCATGGGCGACGACGCCATGCTGGTAGATAACCACGCATTGCTAGTGCTTGTAGTCTGACAATATTCACTCACAAAATGAAAATCTATTTGTAAACTAAAACGCGTAGTCCTATATTTGCCACTAGGATATGGCCATGCTGTTTGCATCTAAACTCAACTTATGCAACATATTTTTGCCTCTGTTTACGTTGCTTTGGTACAGGCTTGTTAACAAATGCATGTTAACGCATTTGAATGCAAATGTTTCATTTGATTCAAATGTGAATGCAAATGCCATTTTCCAGGAACACATGCAAATGTTTTGGTTACGCATTTGCAAATCCATTTGAATTAATTTTAAATGTTTTGGCTTTATATTAACGTTTTGTTTTATTTGGGGAAAACACAACGTTATGTATACAAACACATTAATTTAACAACTGCAGTAGTACATTATTGTAACCACTAAGTCCCACTACATACCAGTCCCACTACATGAACATGTCTGTAGAGTCGTACACTGAGTCACACAGCTCCAGGCCTGCAGAGGTGGTGGAAATGGGAGGGGGGAATAGACAATTGACAGTTTACTTGGAACCAGAATGGATGGGGAACAAGACAATAGACTGTCCACTGGTGTGGTCACTGGGAAGATAACCTGGTGGATATTTACAGCTACCACTAATTACTCTCTCTGGCTGTAAATATTTAGGGATGGCATTGCTAATGTTTACTCCCCCAATGAGCTCCCACCCCAACAGTGCAAACACAAGGGAGTCATTTGTCTGCATTGTTTCATTTGTTTCAATGAACAGGTAATCTCTGCTGAAGTCATCAACTTATAGACCAGTTGATATTTTCATATTGTATGAATAACAGCTCAGGCATTGACCAGTTGACCTACATAGAAGGTACGCATTCAAATGCAAATTCATTTACAATTTTATGGAGACATTTGAATGCGCGTTCAAATGCTCAACATTCAAATGTGCATTCAAATGCATTTGATGTGTTAACAAGCCTGCTTTGGTAAATACAACTATTTTTTTAATACTTTGTTATTTCTAATTGATTGACCCCCTTTACTATCCCCACACCCCCATTCTCCAATAACCATGACTACGATACCCAAAAAAAGGCACCAGGCAGCATCTTTTCTTAGTCAGAAACACCATGTTAAGCAAACAGTTGTAGGCTACCAGTTGAGGCCATAATCTGTTTGTTTAATTAAGCCACTGGGATGTCCATAAAGGGACATTCATCAGTTGACCCACCAGTTAGCCATTAAATGCCTTTGATGCAATGCAGTCAGGAGACCATGCCATGTGGAACTGGCTGACAGTGCTAACTGCTAAGAACTGCCAGCTGAGGCTTCCTCTGTAGAAGTAAGGTGACTCAAGTCAGACTGCCTCCTACACCAGTATGTTCTGGTGCCAGCAGTCTGGCTAAAAAGGGGATTTTGAGCCTGTTGTATTGGCATGTTCCAACCCTCTCAACAACCAGTAGTCTAAGATCAGAAAATATAAATTGTAAACTTCTAATATAAACAAATTGCAACACTGCCTTTGTGCACCAAAAGAAGACAAACTGTACTGATGTAAGCTTGTCAATTGGGATCATGGTCTTTAATGCAAACAAGGACAAACAAACTTCAAATTGCTACACATCCCCTTTGTTGCAATTTGGACAAATCTTCTCACCTCTACCCCTTCAAATGATGTACATGTTTGGGGGGGGGGGGAGGGGGCGATAATGTTTAGTCACTGGTAGACTAACTACAAAGATATTTTACCATGTCTGTATGTTTGTATAATGGAGGGGTTTTGTAAAAGGTAATCGTATGTTTGGGGTTCCCATTTGTTTGTAGGTGTAGGCATTCGTCTGTCTTCAAGTATAAATAACATTATATTAAGCATAATTACCTCTCAAGAAACTTAGTGTTCGTTCTGTATACTTAAACTACATCTCGCAGTCTTCTTCAGTAGACTGAACACTAAGTTTCTTGAGAGGTAATTATGCTTAATATTAATAACCAAGAAACCGGATCATCTATCCATTCAAGGAACATATTATATATATTGCGGTAAACCATAATTATATTGTATGGGTCTAAACTTCCCTACTGTACAAAGTCTGTTACAACTATTGGAAATAATTTCCTAAAAGAAAAAATGTAACAAAATATGTGACAGTGATTAATTTAAGATGATCCTTATTTAATTAATTGATTAGACCATATCCACTGTCCAGATCTGGAGGATTCCTAACTGATCCTTAATTGCAATTACTCAAGTGCTTCATAACAATGAACTCCATGTGGGATCAGTGAAGACATGCAGCATGTCTCCTGAAGCCATGAGACATTCAGCATGGGTCTGAGAGAGCAGGGACTGAGGGAGCAGAGATAAGAGAAATGCTAAACAAAGAAATGTAGCCAGTGTGTTGGTTAGTAACAAATCCTCCTGCTGGTTGCTTTTGTTTTAATTGAAGTACAATCAGAAATAAATGAACATTTCATGATTTGATGCAAAATGCCAGTATTGTATTCCTTGACTTAAATAATGAATAAATGCATAATACTGCTGCTTTTGTGTTTTCATCGCTTTGACCTTCACCATTATGAAACAAATGTAGCGTTCTATGTACGTGACAAAAAATTTCAAAGT
Source organism: Lamellibrachia columna (assembly GCA_963662155.1). NCBI lineage: Eukaryota > Metazoa > Annelida > Polychaeta > Sabellida > Siboglinidae > Lamellibrachia > Lamellibrachia columna. The sequence goes on along the minus strand of OY759267.1, from coordinate 39,605,444 downwards.
ACTTTGTACTTGAATTTTTCACAAAGCATTTTGTACTTGTACTTGCCTCTGTTTTTTGGACTTGGCAAAATTGAAAGTACCTGTACTTAAGTACATTGCAGATGTACTTGACCCATACCTGCTGCTATCTTGAATCGGTTTCGGTCTTTAACGAGTGGTCATAATCATTTCTGTCAGTTCGAAAATACTTGTGAGCACGGCGCACCAATCAGCCATCTTGGGTTATGGGCTACACCAGTCTTGTTGGCTTCTTGGAATCCAATCTCGAAATTGCGACTCCATTATATTATCGTCTAGTGAATGTTTATATAACTTCGAACAATCATAGAAAAGATGCAATCGGCATGATGTTGCGAACAGTTGTACATAATTGTATGTAGAAAGGTCATAGTGGGGTGAATTTCGAAAAAATTACTTACATCACCTTCCGGGGGTTATAGAAGAACCCCTGAAAGTTTGGCGCTTGAGATGCAAACCGTCTAGGAGGATTAGCATAACCATTCATGCATACTGCTGGATCATAGTAATGTAATACATGCATGCGTATATATATTCTTAAATTTTCTCGTTAGTTTTGGTTATTAAGTCGGCAATGATTTACTTAACTTATGACTTTTTTCTCCCTGGCGGAGCATAGGCCATCAACCAGACACGGTTGTGGGCTTGCGCTTCCAGTTCTTTCCATTTATATTCTGCTTTTGACATTTTTGCATCTACTTCTCTGTTCTGTGCCAGGTGTTTCTTGGCCTTTTTTGCCCTGAGGGTTCAATGTAAGTGCCTGTCTTGTGATGTGTTATGTTAGCTTCCTGTCCAGCTCCGGTCCTGAAAGTATGGCCTATCCAACTCCACTTACTGTGAGGATGGCCTATCTAGCTCCACTTCCAGAGAGTATGGCCTATCCAGCTTCACTTCCTGAGAGTATGGCCTATCCAGCTCTACTTCTTGAGATTATGGCCTATCCATCTCCACTGCCTGAGAATATGGCCTATCCAGCTCCACTTCCTGAGAGTATGGCATATCCAGCTGCACTGCCTGAGAGTATGGCCTATCCAGCTCCACTACCTGTGAGTATGGCCTATCCAGTTCCACTTCCTGTGAGTATGGCCTATCTAGCTCCACTTCCTGAGAGTATGGCCTATCCAGCTCCACTTCCTGAGAGTATGGCCTATCCAGCTCCGCTTCCTGAGAGTATGGCCTATCCAGCTCCACTTCCTGTGAGTATGGCCTATCCAGCTCCACTGCCTGAGAGTATGGCCTATCCAGCTCCACTTTCTCCTTCTAATATTGATATTCAATTGGTTCTTGGTTTGTTCTCTCCCGTGGTGCTTCATTGCTAATTGTTTCCACCATAATCCTTATAATTTTTCTTAGACACTTATTTGCAAAAGTTTAGATCTTTGGTAGCATGGATTTTGTAGTACGCTGATCCATACATTAACACAGCCTTAACATTTGAGTTAGAAATGCATAGCTTGGTTGGTATTGACTTTTCTCGGGACTTCCATATCTTATTAAGCACAACAAAGGTTGCCCTTGCTTTCCCAATCCTATCCCTTACATCACTACCTGTTCCTCCGTTTGTGTCCACAATGCTTCCTAGGCTTCTCGTGTAATTGGGCTGTTGTTCTTGCTGTCAGTCAGCAATATGGTTCAAAGTTTATAATAAATTTGAAATGTTTATGTTTGATGACTTTTAATATTGACAAAAGTTAAGTAACTTTAGTAGAGTCTACAGAGCTTTTGTGATGCTCTTGGTCACTTCTTCAGTTTCAAACTGAACCAGATGTCATGTGACCTTGTTCAGGCTTGTTGTTGGTCATAACATAACTGTATTTACAGAATTTTGGTAGTAAATCAATATTATAGTCATATATGGGTAAATAATAGCATTTTTTTAATGGAAGATACATGTTAAATTCATTAATTACTTTTGCAGATCACTTGACTTAATTAAATAAAAAATATCGAAGTTTCAACATTAAGTTAAAAATATCTACACAGCAAATCTGACAAAATCCTATTAATGTTTTGATGATATAAATAATAAGACATGTTATGAGTCTGATATAAAATGCACTTGGAGATAACATACTTTTTATCTTCTGACTGATAACACATTATATTATTAAATTAGTGGTATTTTTATTACCTGTGCTGCGAGTTTGAAGTATTGTGTCCTACTCCAAATATTCAAAACCTGTCTCGTCAAAGACAGACATTGAAATATTCTGAATAATAATAATATGTATGTTTTATATTGTGTTTGATAAAAAGCTTGTGTGCCTAAGGTTCCTATTGTGTTGAACGGGAAACATTTTTGAACACACATGGTTACCTCAGTAATTAATAATGATTTATGGATGCTTTGTTGAGATGTAACTATTTTCAAGCGAGTATCATTCAAGTTATACCATGAGATAAATATTAATTTACCACAAGTAAAAATTAGTAGTAGACTACTACGCAAAGTAACAAACAGATTTGTCATATGATAGCCACAGCTCGTTGATTGAACTTAGTCAAAAAGCAATTATGTTTTTAATTTATATCTTGCAGCGATGTAGGAACCGTATCATATTTAGCTTTTCAAAAACATTTGCAATGGTGGTTTTTTTAATCCTCTCAATCTTCCATTTTCTATCTTCTACCTTTTATTTTGTCAAAAACTGCTTGCTCTGAGTGTGACGGTGCTTCATTCAAATTTGGCACAGATGTGTATCTCCACTGAGTTTAAAGTTGATACTTCCTTGTTGTAAGCTAAGCATTATTGAACATAAAGTAAATCAAACCAAAAATGTTATGGACACAAGTCATAGTAAAACAAATATATTTCTGAACATCTATTTCAGTGCCACAAGTAAAAAAATTCTGGGTGGATTCAAACTGTTTAAGCTTGGCGTTAAACAGGTTCTGTGGCAGGAATATTAATTATTTATGATTATAAATGTTAAAACATGGCAAAATTGCTGTTCACAGTCATGAGGTGGAGATAGTATGCCATACTGAAAAGTATTCTTTCTTGATAAACTATGCAAAGATTGATGAGTTTTAATTGAAAAACTAATATTTGTCAAGCTACTTAAATATTCACAGATTGAAAAAAAGAAGCTTGGCCACATTAAAGTAACTGATTTCACACGGCTGCAGTTCCCAGCATTTCTTTTATTCTTGGCTATTCGCCAGAAGACTGACAACAAGAGTCTGTCGTTCAATTTTTCAGTGCTTTCCCTTGTCCATTAAATTTGGTTTATGTATGTAACCCAGGAGTCTACTTGTAGACATTACTGGCTCAGCATACATGTGAGCATGCTTTTGCTGCAGTATCTATTTGTAAGTGATTACCAGTCTAAGCAAATTCCAATTCAGCAAGACCACATATACCAATCAAGAATAAAGGGAGATATCTAGTTGTAACTCTTGCGATTCTGTATCCTTCTGAAGATATGGTCTCCAAGCTTGTTCTAAATGAGGGCTAATACATAGGTGTAAGTAGCCCTTTTTCCTTGTATGCTATATTTCTCCTAATTAACCCAGTGTGATTACCCATTGATGCTGCAATGCCACACTACTCTGAAACTTTCATATCAGCACTTATTGTTACTACTTTTCTGTTATTGTAGTGCATAGAAGTTATAGAACAGTATCTCCCATTTTATAGTTTACATCCAAGTTCCCATGTCCTGTATATAGGCATTTACATTTCCTAAAATTTAATAACAACTGCCATTTCTCAGACCATTTATCTAATTTGTCAAGATTGTTTTGTAAATGTTGTTTATCTCTATTATATTTAACCTTTCTAAACGCATTTGTGTCACCGCAAATTTCAGTAACTTGCACGTTATATTATCGTCAAAGGCATTGATATATATTAACAATAATAAAGGTCCTAATACTGATCCTTGTGGTACCCTACTCAAAACTGATTTCCAGTTTGAAACCTACCCTATCTACTACAACACATTGTCTTTGATGTAGCACTTTGTTGAAAGGTTTCTAAAAATCGAAGTCAATATTTACTAGTGATCCATCATCTTCCCGCTTAGTGATTTCTTCCAAAAAAAAATTGGCGGAATCCCATCCACTCCAGGTGATTTATTATCCTTCATTGCCTTTAGTTTCTTGGCTACCATTTCTGGAATTACAATTAACTGCCTTAATAGTCTGATTTGGCCTGTTGAAATTTAAAATCTGGTACCAATAAATAAACTAATATCATCTCTGGTAAACACTGACTGAACTGAAGTACCCGTTTAGGTCTTTCACCATTAAAAGACCTGTGATACTATATTTTCAGCACTGTCTTCTAGTGGTCCAACCATGTCTGTTATGTTTTGTTTACAATTAACTGCCCTAAATAGTCTGATTTGGCCTGTTGAAATTTAAAATCTGGTACCAATAATAAACTAATATCATCTAATTTCATATGCATACAACTCTTACTATCATTTTTATGTTACAAAAAAACTTACCCCCACTACATGCTAATTTTGTCTCATAATTCTAATTTTAGTTGAGCTGCATTAAGTGCCTCTTTGTAATTTCTCAGTGATATAGCTAAACAGATGGTGTTCATGTTTTGTTCTGCATGTTAATCTTTGTCACTTTAATTATGCTATGACATGTTACTAAGATATTCACCTCAGATAACAGAGCGGCTCCATAGGCAAATCAATATCTGGTATATCCAGTTTCACATGTATGGGTAGATGTTTTGCCAGCAATTACCATTATATTGTGTCCTTGTGTACTTTTCGTACCAGTGTGTAGAGCGCAAGGAGGTAGTTATTCACAATGCATCCAGAGTGCCCGTCCATCCCAGCAGAATTTGGGTGGGACAGTTACTCCCAGTGTGTGACTGTGTATCAAACATTAAGCTGTCACACAGCCATACTGCAGAAATATGCAGACCACGGCACTGGACGTATAAAATGAAAACAGGGATGGTGTTACACCTTTCTCCGGCTAGCTCTCAACCACACCCCGTCTCTGCCGCAACAAGTCTGGTCTAATTTCCGTCAACTTCTGCTGACTCGCATAGTCATCTTCCAGCCATTTCAGTCCTGCTTCGCATCTCTCAGTTCAGCCATAGGTGGATGTAGAGGGGCCAGCATAAAAATTGTAGTGCCCCTTGAAACTTTGGCATCCATTTTGGCTAGTGACGGGCCTCTGCACCAGTCCAGAAATGTTAAATTAGACGTTAGAAATGCATTCTGAATGTATTTCTGGGTTTTTAGTCTACATTTTCTCTGGTGGAGACTGCATACCCCCCTCCCCCCCAACAAGCGTAGGATATCCCTCCCGGGTGCTTCATGCACACCTTGCAAGGTTTACTGGCATTGTTGACTCAGCCTCCAGCACCTATGCAAAATTGTGGGGTGTATCCATTATACACATTTGTAGACACAATGATCTAGTTTCTTATCTAGAAATATATCTAATATGCTGCATTCAATAAATCATTGCTAGTGTTGCTATCAAGTTAGCACTTGGAATTTGGATAGTTTAGACATTCATCTTGTCTGAAATTCTAGATGTCTGTGGATTCCAACGTGTCCTGGAGTAGCCCGTTTAGCCGTGAGACAGCCTTAGGAAGGAGGGTGTTTCTGGCTGACACTGGCAGCCATTGTTGAAACCACAGCTAGGTCAGTTGGCTGCCTGTATAGGTTGTGGCACAGCTACTAGGAAGTAACAGATGTCTTTCATTGTTCTCTTTCTTAACAACTCAGTGACAGGACAGAGCCCTCCCGTCCTGGCAAACAGTCAGTGTAGCTACATTTTAAGGAGTTGTCAGAATCCCCCCCTCATGTCATTAGGTTTCAGATGAACAACCCAAAATGTTTTTTTGATTGACAGATGACAAGATAATTGAGCGGCATGCCATTTCACCCAGTACGTTTTAGTATTTAATGAGGCAGAACAATGGATGGAATCTCCTCAAAAATTTTTTATTGGGGAATCTCCGATATCCAAGCTGTTATGAATATTTTGACAGTCAAATGCATGTACAAAATAGGCTTCAAGTAACCTAGTATTGGTGAATGTATATAACCATAATTTTCCTTGTATAATACGCCCCCAAGTAGAATATGCCCCCAAGTATAATATGCACCCTGACTTTAAAAGAAAAAACGAGTTTCGATGATACGCACCCTGACTTTTTAGAATCAACCCCCTAATTTCCTCACTTCCCATTGTATGGTTGAACCATGGTTGAACCATGGTTTACAGTGCCTGGTGTACTTTTTTACAGGGCCGTGTTGTATCAGCGTCTTCTGCCATGTTCGTCAGCAGCTTATATTGTTGCTCACCAGGGTCATTTGGACCGCAAAAAATGAACAAAACAAATATTGTTATTATTGGAAAAGATTATGACTGTAGTTTACATAACTTATCAACTTTAGTCTTGTTTAACTGTATACTCCTATAAGGCTAGCTACTATATATTAGCTTATTACTATACATGTGTCTATTTTATTTTTAACTGATTTAATACATATTAGCTATTTACAGAAATACATCAAGGTTACAGGGCTAATCTGCTATTCACATATATGACCCTCTTCTCAAACAAATGGTCGCTGAGACTTGATTATGAGTCTACTGTTTGTCTCTCCGCAAACAGCTGCAAGTAGAGAATCTAAAGAGGTGCAAACAGAACATACAGACCTGGGTGAACAACCCTGACAAATGTATAATACTATTCATATAGTAGTAACTGAACATGTAAAGAACAAGATTCCTGGGGGAGGCACTCAATACATCGCCAGTGTACCATCCTTGGAACAAGATTCCTGGGGGGGCACTCAATACATCACCAGTATACCATCCTTGGAACAAGATTCCTGGGGGGGGCACTCAATACATCGCCAGTATACCATCCTTGGAACAAGATTCCTGGGGGAGGCACTCAATACATCGCCAGTGTACCATCCTTGGAACAAATTCCACATTTTATGTTTTGTGCGTCGTCAGTGCACACAACGCCCCGTTGATGCATGCAATGTGTTTGGGTAATTAAGTGTATGTATTTAAAACATGAGCTGTGATTTCATTTCAGGGCAAGTTTATGTAATTTTAGTTAATGTTAATCTATGAATAAAAAATGTTAGTGAATTAATCTATACCATGTGTCATGGAACAATGCAAATTTTGCACGTTTAAGGGTATATATTTGGTTGTATTCCAACTTGAAAGAGGTATAATTTTGACAGATGTTTAAAAGGCATTTGGGGGGGATCAGTTAGATAAATTCTCAAGCATGGTTTATTGGCAACGTATTGAGCATTATATTTGTGGCCCGGTGACTGAAGCTCTCCACCTGTGACGTGCCCTGGCTCTGCAGGGTGAGGATAGGAGAGATCCATAGATCCTCTCCGGGCTGTTCTATTTATACCTGAGAGCTCTTTGGTACAAATAATATGACCATTTCTCTCCGCTGGACAGATCTGAGAAGCAAAGTAAAATACAGTCTTGTTTCTTGTGTTGTGGCAAAAGTCAACCTGTGGAAAAGTAGGCCTGATTGGTCGCATGGCCAATCTTTCCTATGGATACCAGTTCCATACTATTTCGTGGAAACATAAAATCCAGGAAACAAAACAAATATTCCTTGTGTAGTGTTTAAGGAAGATTATGTACATATTTTTGAAAATGATTCAAACTTGGCAAGGACGCACAACTCCATGGAACAGGATATCCCACAAAAAATGTCACTTGTTGATATTAATAAAAAAACTCATAAAAAATGGTAGGATTGCCTTTAATGCAGGCACTGTAGCATATAATGGCAAAATATTGTATGCCAGTGAGAATATAAAAAAACTGTAAACCTGAGCACTGACCACTAAATTGTCAGTGTGTGTCCAGCCAATGGGTCAATCATTGGCAGGGTCAAGGTAGTTCATCGGTCAATGTCTCAGTCAACTGGGGACGCTGGGTGGACAGTGGACATTACACAAAATGCACCAGTCATCTAGAGCTTAGCAGTAGTCATTATGGTGGACAGGCATGGGTTCTGTTATATAAATCTACTACTATTACTTTTGAGCAAACCTCATCTATTACTATATTTAATATTACAGAAACAGATGACTTACTATTAACCACACACATATTATTACATCATGTCTTGCAAGCAAGTATTCTATAATACTATTCTGATTGAAACTTAGCATAAGCAAATGTAGCTGTGTCTGGAACAAAATACTTATGATGTTGAACATTATAATAAAGAAATTTGTCATTATAAACAGAACCACCTTAAACCTAACCTGGCTACCTGGCTGGTTGAGAATTATGTGCTTCTTTTGTATTATTTGTGTTCAGTTGCTATATATGTCTCCATTGTCTAGCAATATCAACTCCTTTGACATCTCCCTGAACATTGTTTCTTTCTCTGCAGCATGGACTAATAGATAATCTGCAGCCACACTCAAGGGAGACAGACCAAGATGAAGAAGACAGCTGGCAAAGCCAGTGAAGCTGTCAAGACAAAGCCACTTCCTCGTACATCTCCATCCTCAAAGATGTCGTTGAATCATCTTCGTCCACCACCAGAAATGAAAATCCCATCACGAGTTGAACTCAAGCAGTCAACTGTCGATGAAAACTGTCTTGGTCAGTACAGACTACAGAGAAGGTTAACCCTTTTGTGGCCAAAGGAATACCAATTTGTACCTGCTGCTGAGGTGTATTGTTTCAATGCATTGTCTCCTAAAGAATCCTATTAAATCATGAAATGACATGAACAAATCCTATAATTGGCTCGGGTTGCATGAATGCAAATAAATATAAAAAAATTCATCCAAAAAAAGTAATTGCACAGTATTGAAGAACTAACTGCTGAAGTAAATGGAAAAAAATTTGAGAGTTATGTGAATTTACTTACAAAATATGCTTTGCTTTGTTTGAAGAAAAACATATTTTCTAAATTATTCTCGATAATTAATTTTTATTATATTTTCCACCAATAATTAGCGGATACATGCAGCAATTGAAATGTAGATAAATTAGTGTGCTGTAAAATGCAAAACAGAATTTCCTGTCTAGGGTAAACAAAACTTAAATCACAGTATTTTTTCTGAATGCACGTCTTTTCATTCCATTAAACTTTACATGAAACATATCATTCTCATCATGATCAGTGCCAATAGAAATATCTTCAGCAAGGCTGATGTCACTGTCATCTGTGTCGTATTGCCTCTCGACAATGTCAACGTCAAAACTACCTTCCAAAAATCTGAAAATCCGAATCACTCGAGTCTGACATAACGACAACGTTCAGAATTACAATCAAGCTAAGGAAAAATGATGCTCTAACCCGCTGCGCAGTAATACCATTGTACAAAAAATAGATCGCTCAAAACTTATCATTTTAATTGTAGACATCGCCAATGTTTTTGTGTTTTGAAACTATGCAGACATTCTCCATGATACTAGCTCACAGCAAACAACAAGCTTTCATTTTATTGGCTGAAAATCACGTAACCAAAACCATAGTTTAAAAGTGGTTCCGTTTTCAGTATTTGACATTGAACCCAGAACTAGTTTGCCAATAAAACTTGTATTTAGCCACGGAAATCATTAACATTAAAACTTACAACTTTAAAAAATTTATAGTCAAACTTCACTATATTATCTGCCGACTGCCTGAAGGAAATGCCCTTAATAGCCGACACTGTTTGCAACTATGCAGTTTAAAAATGGCTCCTGTTGCTGGGCGATTTGAGGCATTCTGGCGACGAGGTGTAGTCGGGTTGATTCGGGTGTTCTGGCCATGAGGTGTAGTTAGGTTGATTCGAGCGTTCTGGCCGTGAGGTGTAGTAAGGTTGATTCGGGCGTTCTGGCCACAAGTGGGTTAAAGCGAAACAAAAGTAATGACTTTGGGGCTATGCACCTAAAAGAAATAATAAAAACTAGCCATGTGCAACTAAAATCACGAATATTATGCCAGTAATTTACTCAGAATGTGTTCTAGAAGTGTGAGATTCTGGTTATTTCTCAAGTTGACTGAGGGCTGACATGTTAAAACCAACATGTTAAAACCAACATGCATGCACAGTTCCATGAAAATCGGGTAACCTAGACCATGCGTGATGTGTTAAGTGAGGCCAGCATACACAGAATCAGTGCAAAGTCTCAAACAAACGTGATTTTGTCAGAAAGAGGACTAGTTCAGTAAACAGAGGCCAAAACATGTTACATAAGTTGAGTTTGGAGGCAAACAGCATGGCCATATCCTAGTGGTAAATATAGGAATACGTGTATACAAATATATTTTGATTTGACGAGCAAATTTTGCCAGACTTTGACACTTGTGACATAGGGTTATCTTAACAGTATGGTGCGGCCCATGAAATTTGTATGCTGGTGTTCAACAAGGTTTTCTTAGTAAATCACTGGCATGATATTCTTAATTGTAGTTGCACATGGTTATGTATTAGTTACTCTTATAGGTGCATTGCCAAATAACCCAAAACGATGACTTTAGTTTACCAATAACTATTTACCATAACAATATACCAATCAACCAACAGGCTAGATTATTCAACTTATTGGTGTTTCTATACAACTAAGTATGTTGCTATGGTGATCATTATTTCTACATGCCTTGTTGAAGGTGACACTGGTCGTGTATAATTTTGCTAGATTCAGGAACCAAACAGTTCTTGATTGTGTGTTTGTATCCATGGATTGTAAAACTGACATTCAATTGTGTTTTCTGTCCATTGCAATCCATTGCATCTATGAAGGATTCCACAAATGTCTAATCTTGATGGACTGTTGCTATAAATATCCTATTGAACACCAGCTTTATAGTATTGTAACAATATGTTTATTTCAGGTTAAATGATGTCATTCAAATGTACATTTTGATCTAACTTTATGTGTTCAGTTTAAGTGACACATAATTACAAAGAGAAGAAATATGACATGTAAGGAACATCAGTAAACTGTATAGATAAGGAATACATGGTTGTAATACATGTTGTCAGCACATTTCACAAAGTGAATGAGGCTCGTCTCTTCTGGAGCAGGTGTTTGGAGCAAGCGACCGTTCAAGAAAGGGGAAGTGTTTGGCCCCTTCATGGGGAAGAAGGTGATGGACGCTGCAGACGACATGGATCCTTCCTATGTCTGGGAGGTGAGTCAGTCAAACTTAAAATATACAAACTGAAATTAATAAACATTAAATGGTGATCTGCCTCATTAGTAACTGGTTGCATAATGCAGAAAGACCGTCTACGGCTGACTGTTGTTATTAGTTTTAGGCACAATAATTCTAGACAAACTGCTGACATAAATTTACACACATTAACTCGATGACATATTTGTTTCAATGGTTGGACATTAAGCCATGATCTCCAAAATAGATCCATAAATCTGACATCTAACTTATGGATGGATGCTCACATTGCTCAGTGATCAGAGACAATTAGTTGGCAAGTGAAGACATTTCTTGTGACAACACGTACTGGAGATTTGTAACGTATGCAAGGAAGTTATTGACAACAGTTTGGTCTCTTTGTCTCTAGTGTCTTCAAACCACTTTCTTTTGGCAGTTTTCGTAACTAATTTTTCTCAGTTCTGGAATCAGCTTGTTTGCATTTCTTTATATTCTTTCTAGCTTATTTATGCCCTTGTTACGTTACGGCCTCCGTGATGTATAATTAGGTCTTAATGTTATATTTATCCAAATTAACCCCAAGATGATGAGTCATGTTACACTTAATATAAATTATGTACATATTGCTTTTGTGCAAAAAAAATTATTAAAAAGGCCCACATCCATTATGCACATAAGTTGGGTCAAAGAGATGTCCAATGAGAAACTAAATGGGACTGTATGGGACTGTACTCATTAGATTGTAGACAAAGAGTCAAAGGAGTTTCTCTTCTACATTGATGCAACCAATCTGAGAAATGCCAACTGGATGCGTTACATCAACTGTGCCCGGCACTTCGATGAGCAGAACATCATCTCGGAGCAGATCGATGTTGACATCTTCTACAAGGTCATAAAGGTACGTCCCACAGCCACACGCGTGGCAAAGGCACGGAATGGGAAGGTATTGCTGACAAGACTGCAGTTGTTTTTTCTTCTATTTTGCCAATGAATTTATAATGTTAACCTAATAGGTTGTTGTCAAACCCAGACTACATGTTGACACCGAGGGAAGCGTGACCACTGTGTAGTGTCACCATATCGGGTGATATTTAGCGGTCGCCAATGGCGCCCAAAAATGGCTTCGGGCAACTTAAATTTTTGACTACAGTAGCCCGCATGGCGACTCGAAATATTTACGGAGCTGCAATATTTTAGACCCAGCAAAAAGTAAACTGAATGTTAATAAACATCTCAGAAGTGTTGACCTGGCTATATCGCATTTATGTTAACCATAAATAGTGTTTTTGTGACAATGTTGTATTTTTAATCAACCACATCGATGCTCAACATGTAAATGAATGATCATTCTACACTAAAAAATAACCGGTGGCACCACTTTTATATATATACTAGCAAAAATGCCCGTCCCCATGATGGGATAACGTGGTAATTGCATGCCTAGGCTAGAATTATGAAGAACGGCTGAAAGAATGTGGTTTAACAACCCTAGAGACAAGGCGGTTAAGAGGAGATCTAACCAATTTTTTTAAGATATTGAATGTGTATGAAAATATTGATAGAAATATTTTTTTATCACTCACGAAAAATAATAGAACTAGAGGACATGAGGTAACATTAATTAAAGATCAGTGTAGATTGGATATCAGGAAGTACTAATTCTCACAAAGTACAATGAATGGAACAAATTATCTACAGATTGTGTAACTGCTAGCAGCGTGAATATGTTTAAAAACAAGGTTGACACATATCTCAGGAGGGCGGATTACACCTAGATAAAAATGGACTCTCGATAAGCCAATGGCTTCCTTGTCCACTTGCCACTGGATGGCAATCTTGTTAAATTAGAATAAGAATTAATGACAGGTCTGTCTGTCACACAAATGGGGTCTGTCACATGAGTAAGGGTCTGTCATACATGCTGGGAACATTTCAATGTAACATGTTACATGTGTTCAGAGTTGCATTTTATTTTGTGTTACAGGATATTCCACCAGGAGAAGAGCTGCTCACGTGGTACAAGAAACCCAAGCTGAGAAAGAAGCCAAGCAGGAAAAGACAGTTGAGTTGTGGTAAGTTCTGGGACAAAACCTTGTAGGCCGTATAACAATTTATGACAAGTTAGATATATAAAAACTGCGTTGATAGTTGTGGCATTGGGTGGAGATCCAGGTTAAAGAGACAATGGGTAAAGTTCGTTTATGTTCATCCTTTTTTATATCATCTTGTTACCTGTGTGTGTGTGTGCGTGCGTGCGTGCGTGCGTGCGTGCGTGCGTGCGTGCGTGCGTGCGTGTCATCATTGTATGTGTATATGAATCTGAATTAAATTAAATTATGTTCATTTAGTGAGAATATCATGAAAGAAAGAAGTTTATTTGACCCCATGTGTATAATATAATATAATTCTTCTTGGTTGTATACACGTAATACGCATGTATAATATATATATATATATATAATATAACATACATACACATATAATACATCATACGTACGTAAATCAATAATTTGCCTCTAAGAAGTAAATAAATCATAATTTATCCAAGACAGGGTCAGTGATTCCTATTAAGACAAAAATGTTGCTATTAAGACAAAAATGAGGAGCCACTTGTGTGTTTGTACACGTGTGTGTGAGTGTGTGTACACGCGTGTGTGCGTGTACACGCGTGTGTGAGTGTGTATGCGTGTGAGAGTTAATCGGGTAATTTGTATTATATGTGCATGTATATGTACTTGAACGAATGCATGTATTGCTACATTCTAATTGTTTGTACATTAGCATCAGATCTTGTATTATTTATTTGTTTTGCAGACGTGTAATAATTTTATATTGTGTACATATAATAATATTTTTTTAAGAAATAATTTTTCACATAAAATGTGAAACCTCGTAAACTATGGGTGTATATTTTTTCATTGACTAGACCAGAAGTGTCACTTACAGCGTCTGGCAAGTTATATTTGAGACGTTTCATTGCAAACTCATGCTTAGTTCTAAAAGTATATGTATATATATATATATATATATATATATTGTAGTTGTGTATGTTAGCATTTGGGACAATTGGCCAGTTTAGTAAATAAACCGGTAGATTTTTGTGAATGTATCTAAAGTAAAATATTTTTTCTTGTAACTTTAATATATCTTCTACTTTTAATAAGTTAAGTTTTTTCAAAAGTGGTTCAGTATGTGCATTATATCTGCTTAGGGTTATTACTCGCACTGCTTTTTTTATTCTCAATTCTAGTTCCCTGATTTCCCCGACATAATGTAAAGTAAAAATTACAGGATCTTTTGAAAGTCAGAACATTTTCGTCAAACTCTAACTGCTTAAAATATGCACCATGTATGTATCTTATGCATCATTTATGAAGCTTCAGACCTGAACTGAAGTATTAAACATTGCTGAAAACATGATGACGTGCACTTCTTGTTTATAGCAAGTAGCTCTGGAAGTGGCGAGAAAACTCCAAGAAAAGCTGAGAAAACTCCAGGAAAAGCACAAAAAACTCCAGGAAAAGTCGAGAAAACTCGAACAAAAACTGAGAAAACACCAGGAAAAACTGAGAAAACCCCAGTGAAAGTCATGAAACTCTCTTCACCACGTAAGGACGGCATTCGTGAGAATGGCTTTGCCAGCAGCAAAGTGAAGGTGGAACGTGTGATAAAACTTGAATGTGAGACGCCGGAGAGAGACATCGCCATAGTTAAGACACCCCCTAAGAAGGCTTTGAAGCTGACGAGGACGCGTATACCAAAGAGACGAAGGAAATCGCGTAGTGGCAGGGATACTGACCAACAGGTCCCAGTGAGTGTCATGGTCAAACCGGACGATGATCAAGTCGAAAGCCTTGTCAACGGCTGCTTCCAGTTCAACATGAAGGACTACCACATGGTGAAAGGTCGTTCTGGTCGCCGACTGTTTCGCTGTGATATCTGTAGTTCGGTTTACCGCCACGCCTTCAGTCTGAAGCGCCACTACATCCGAAGTCACATCAACTACTTCTTTGTGTCGAAGATGGATAGACTCAACTGCAACGTGTCCGCACCAGAAGGTGGCGCCACGCAATATGACCAGCTCAACTTTGTTGTTGAAGATGACCTTGACCTACCTGATGATGACATTGGTGAAGATGCTGCTAGTGGTGAATGTTGCGTTCACGGCAGTGATGCTGACAAGACAGATGTTGGTGGCAAGTCTGGCTATGTGCAACGAGAAGATGATTGTGTGGCATCAGAGGAACCAGACAGCAAGAGACGGAAGGTGTCAAGTGATGCTGAAGCTATTGAAAGCTGTGAGGCAACCAAGTCAAACGATATTGATGCTGACAACTTGACAAGTGATGATGTGCATGCCTCAGATTGTCCTGGTGTCCCTGAAAATGATACGGGTGAAAAGGAAACTGTCTGTGCTGCTGATGCACAAATTGATGGTGGTGTATCTGACCCTGCAAACAGCATATCAAATGATAAATTGGACAAAACGAATAATGCATCAGATGAAAAGAAAACTGTTGGTGCTGATAGTGCACCTGGCAACAAGAAATGTGTTGGTGCACCAGAAGAGAACAGTTCCAGCACTGTGGATGGTGCACCTAGTGAAGTTGGCCCTGGAAATAGTGCACCGCACAAAGACACAGATGTTAGCAGTGCACCAGAAGAATGCACTGTGAAAAATGCACCAGATGAAGACAAAACTTGCACTGTGGATCAGGCACCAAATAAGACATCAGGCACTGCGTATAGTACACGTGGTGACAATGGTGCTGGCAGCAATGATAGTGCACCAGAAGACAAGGTACCTGCCACTGTGAGTAGTGCACATGATGAGACAAAACAAACCATACAAAGTAGTGCATCAAAAGAAAATGGACCCAGCGTGACAAATAGTGAATCAGATGACAAGTGTAGTGCACCAGATGACAAGAGTAGTGCACCAGATGAAAAGAATAGTGCACCAGATGACAAGAGTAGTGCAGCAGATGAGAAAACTGCCAAAAAAAATAGAGCACAAAGTGAAAACAAACTTGGCAATGAAAACAATGCCAAAGACAAAAATACGGAGGTAGTAATGAATGGTGCACTGTCTGCCGGTCGAGGACCTCACAGTGGTGCACCATCTGAAGACACAGTGTCTGAGAATGGTGTATTTTCTGAGGACCACGGTCCTGAAAATTATGTGGAAGATGATGCAGGTAGCAACTTGGGAAGTGGCACACTTGATGGTTCATCAGATGTGATGTCTAGGACAGTGAACTGTAGTTCAGCAGACACCACAGGTACTGCTGGTGAAGTTGATGAAACAAATGAGCAAAAGAGCAATGATAGTGCATCGGATGAACAAGACAATAGCCATAGTGCATCCGATGACAACTGTGACATCTCTAACGAACTGCAAGACAAACTGCAAGACAAACAATGTGACATTACATGCAACATGTCAGATGTCACCAAGCAATCGGATGACAGTAATGCCCCTTTAAGAGGCGACGGTGTCGCGCTTGTCTACCGCTGCCACATCTGTCATTGCCACCTGGTGACCAAGCTGGCATTGAAGCACCATCTAGTGGAACATTCCCAAGATGGTTTGGAGCAGAAGGTCCCTGATATGAAAGTGTTCACTTGTGACCAGTGTGAGATGACCTTCTTGAGTGTCCAGAACCTCGCGCGTCACCAGACCGTGCATTCAGGTGAGTGGAGATGACCGTTCATGTTGACAGCAGGGCTTCACGTTTGAAAACAACAAGTGAGCGATAAATCGCTCGCCTAAATATGCCAAATTAATTTAGGCAAGCAATTTGTTAGTTGTTTTTTTACCGTGTGGTGGCACCACCTTTTTCCCATTTGGATTATGTCGTTGTCGCCACAAAATTGTAATTGGTACTTGTTGACGCTATGACTTTTGTACAAAGAAATAAATGTTTACTTTAGTAAACCCCATATATTGCAAATTGGTGAAACGGTTTTGAATTGCAACATGCCATCGATCACCATAGGCGTAGCCTAGACAAGGCCAGTGCTGTGGCGCCGTGACAGTGTGCTGCACCCTGGCCGTGCCGTGGCAGTGGTCATGACCCTGCACTGGTTTCGTGTGCGACTTCGCTTAGGCGGTTTGAAACTTGCAATTGAGATTAAAAAATAAGCCATGTATAAGAATTAGATGTATAGTCATAAATGCAGCTTAGTAGGCAACACCAATGTAAACTGGGGTGAAATGGCATGCTTCCGTTGCATCATAATGCCAAACACACAACCCAAACTCGGTGCGCAAAAATATGAATTCGTCATCCGCACACGAAACAGTGAATCAATGTTAAGTGGTACCAGAGATGTGCATCGTGAATTTATGTGTTTAATCAACTTTTACACTCCGTATGAATTCATATGCGTGTTTGTTAGCTCAGTTCCAGGTTATTATTTTTATTCAATTACAGCCTAGTTGGTCAATCAGATCGTAGCGAAATATTGTTGATACCTTAACTATTCCACAACTGTACATGTATACATGTATTTTATTCAGTTCAACATACAACAGTATGTGACATTTAAACATAATATACATCGATGCTAGTCTACTCATTTGATAACTTTTTTATAAACTGCACGTCCAGCACATCGTGGCTTTGATGTTCTTACAATCTTGGTTAAGCGGGCTGCGATCGCCGTCCCCCATGATGGATGATATGTGAACTCCGAATACTGGATCCCAAACACTGCGTTATAAAGAACGTAGACTTTCCTAGTGAATCTGATACTCAAGAAACTACTTGTCGAGACGAACACTTGGAGGCAGCGAGCGATTTTAGCAATTGACGCGAGCGATAAATCGCTCCCTAGATTATTGATTTGTGTGAGCGATAGGGAGTGAGAGCAATTGCTCGCCTCAAACGTGATGCCCTGCAACAGTTTTTAACCGAGTGTCACTGGCATCCGGTTAAATTCAAAACTTCTGTAGAATGTTTAGTGTAATTTTGTTACATTGTTCACCAGTCTATGCGCAAGGTCAAATAAAAAGAAGTTCAGAAGATAGCTAATAAACAAAAAATAGTTAACACATGAGTTTCTAAGGTGTAACAAACCGTTTCTGGAGTTTATGGAGAAATCTAAATTGTTCATACAACAACTAGCTTGTACTGCTTTCAAACTACTAGCTTGTACTGCTTTCAAACTACTAGCTTGTACTGCTTTCAAACTACTAGCTTGTACTGCTTTCAAACAACTAGCTTGTACTGCTTTCAAACTACTAGCTTGTACTGCTTTCAAACTACTAGCTTGTACTGCTTTCAAACTACTAGCTTGTACTGCTTTCAAACTACTAGCTTGTACTGCTTTCAAACTACTAGCTTGTACTGCTTTCAAACAACTAGCTTGTACTGCTTTCAAACTACTAGCTTGTACTGCTTTCAAACTACTAGCTTGTACTGCTTTCAAACTACTAGCTTGTACTGCTTTCAAACAACTAGCTTGTACTGCTTTCAAACTACTAGCTTGTACTGCTTTCAAACTACTAGCTTGTACTGCTTTCAAACTACTAGCTTGTACTGCTTTCAAACTACTAGCTTGTACTGCTTTCAAACTACTAGCTTGTACTGCTTTCAAACTACTAGCTTGTACTGCTTTCAAACAACTAGCTTGTACTGCTTTCAAACTACTAGCTTGTACTGCTTTCAAACAACTAGCTTGTACTGCTTTCAAACTACTAGCTTGTACTGCTTTCAAACTACTAGCTTGTACTGCTTTCAAACTACTAGCTTGTACTGCTTTCAAACAACTAGCTTGTACTGCTTTCAAACTACTAGCTTGTACTGCTTTCAAACTACTAGCTTGTACTGCTTTCAAACTACTAGCTTGTACTGCTTTCAAACTACTAGCTTGTACTGCTTTCAAACTTGAACAGTTATTCTGGGAATCCTAGCTGTACCAGCCTACCCAACTTGGATTTCTGGCTGTATCCTACCCTACCCAACTTGGGTTTCTGGCTGTATCCTACCCTACCCAACTTGGGTTTCTGGATGTATATGCTACCCTACCCAACTTGGGTTTCTGGCTGTATCTTACCCTACCCAACTTGGATTTCTGGCTGTATCCTACCCTACCCAACTTGGGTTTCTGGATGTATATGCTACCCTACCCAACTTGGGTTTCTGGCTGTATCTTACCCTACCCAACTTGGGTTTCTGGTTGTATCTTACCCTACCCAACTTGGGTTTCTGGTTGTATCTTACCCTACCCAACTTGGGTTTCTGGCTGTATCTTACCCTACCTAACTTGGGTTTCTGGCTGTACCCTTGTTGGCCTACCCAAATTGGGTTTCTGGCTGTATCCTACCCTACCCAACTTGGTATTCTGGCTGTACCTACCATACCCAACTTGGGTTTTTGGCTGTACCCTTCCCTACCCAACTTGGGTATCTGGCTGTGCCCTAGCTGGCCTACCCAACTTGTGTTTCTGGCTGTAGCCTACCCTACCCAACTTGAGTTTCTGGCTGTACCCTACCGTACTCAACTTGGGTTTCTGGCTGTAGCCTACTCTACCCAACTTAGGTATCTGGCTGTATCCTACCCTACCCAACTTGTGTTTCTGGCTGTAGCCTACCCTACCAAACTTGCGTTTCTGGCTGTAGCGTACCCTACCCAACTTGGGTTTCTGGTTGTAGCCTACCCTACCAAACTTGTGTTTCTGGCTGTAGCCTACCCTACCCAACTTGTGTTTCTGGCTGTAGCCTACCCTACCAAACTTGGGTTTCTGGCTGTAGCTTACCCTACCAAACTTGTGTTTCTGGCTGTAGCGTACCTTACCAAACTTGTGTTTCTGGCTGTAGCTTACCCTACCCAACTTGTGTTTCTGGCTGTAGCCTATCCTACCAAACTTGTGTTTCTGGCTGTAGCTTACCCTACCAAACTTGTGTTTCTGGCTGTAGCTTACCCTACCAAACTTGTGTTTCTGGCTGTAGCTTACCCTACCAAACTTGTGTTTCTGGCTGTATCCTATCCTACCCAACTTGGGTATCTGTGCCCTAGCTAGCCTGCCCAACTTGGGTTGCTGGCTGTATTTTACCCTACCCAACATGGGTTTCTAGCTCTACCCTACCCTACCTAACTTGGTATTCTGGCTGTGCCCAAGCCTACCTAACTTGGTATTCTGGCTGTACCCAAGCCTACCCAATGTGGGTTTCTGGCTGTACCCTAGCTGGCCTACCCAACTTATGATTCTGATTGTACCCTAGCCACCCCCATGTGGGGATTCTGGCTATAACCTACCCTGCCCAACATGGGTTTCTGGATGTACCTCACTCTACCCAATTTGTGTTTCTGGCTGTACCTAAGACAAAAAACGGAAATAATATGATTTAAAAGTTTGGTTATGATTTCAACTTGGTGATTGTTTGTACATTCTCTGCTCTTGCTCTCTATTTGTTTGTATTTGTTCTGCACTTACACTGCACTCATGTAAACTTGTTATATATTTGATCTGCAGTTATTCTTGTGCTCCTGTACTTATTCTGTACTTGCCCAGTACTTGTCCTGTATTTGCCCAGTACTTGTCCTGTATTTGCCCAATACTTGTCCTGTACTTGCCCAATACTTGTCCTGTACTTGCCCTTATATATGTGTTGCAATATTGCAGGAGAGAAGCCGTTCAACTGTAGATACTGCAACAAGAAGTTTCCAACAGTAACAAACCAGCGCCGTCACGAGCGCATCCACCAGGGCCGTCGCTTCTGCTGTGGTCACTGCCAGCGTTCATTCACACAGACGGGCGACCTGAAGAAACACATCAGCAAACTCCACCCAGAACTCTTCCACGAATGTGTCCTCTGCGGCAAGTACTTTGGCAGTGGGGACCTGCTTGAAGAACATCTCGGTAGCCATGGCAACAGCGTCAGACAGAACTGGAAGGCGGTGTCGATGGAGCGAGGCACGCACCGTGCTAATCTGGAGCTCGACCGTGCAGAGTCGATGAAACTAGCCACTGTAAAGCCAGGCAGGAATTTTGCATGCACGATTTGTCGAAAGCTGTTTGACGATTATGCCAACATGTGTCGCCACCGTCGCCTTGCGCACCAACGCAACAGCATTTTGAATGTTAGAATTGGCAAGTCAGCCAATCGGTGTTGTGTGAAAGTAGAGCCACCTAATGGTGGTGATGGTCTGACGAATTCAATGGATTGTGACGAGTCCGAAGATGCATTCTACGCTCGCATAGCGGAGAATATATCGGACAATCTGACAAACTTCCTTGAAGGGAAGAAGGTTCATCTGGATAACTGCTACGATCATATCAATGAAAAACTTCACCCAAGTAATCAGCCAGTGCTGCAGCGCCGGCGCCGGCGCAGCTCGTCTGATGTCACCCGCATCAATGTGACGCAGTACAACTTCCCGAAGACGTTTCGCCTACGCAGTAGTCGTACCATTGAAAACTGTGACAAACAAGACAGCGACATAAGCAAGGATCATGTAGATAGTGCAACGGAACAAACACCTGCTTCTGAAAAGGCATCAGCAGACAGTTCCGTGAACGATGACGCCGCAGCGACAGATGCTGAGTTGATGCACGTGCCGAAGGTGCGACAGTGCGTGCAGTGTCGTCGCAACTTCCACACTTTCAAGAGTTACCACGAACACATGTACATCCGACACAAGACGCTCGTCCCCAATGATGTCAACAAGTCCGAGGATTGGCGCAACGAGCAGCCGATCAGTCCGCCGGACCACGATCGCATCGTGGCCCCTCTGCTCTCGCACAAGTTACGCAACAACTCTGCCGACATGCCTGCAACGACAAATAAATCAAAACTATCCTACAGTGGCTGGAAGAACGGACTACTGACCGGCATAAAGAAGGACGTTTGTTCAGTTGGTGATGGACCGGACCCGTCAGACACTTCTGAAGTACTCGATACTTGTGATCTGCTGATATCAGATGAGGAAATGTCCAAAGATAAGGATGCTGACAATGATAAGCCCTTCAACTACAAACTCAACCTAGTGGCACGATGCTACATCTGTAACGTGTGCAATGAACAGTTTAACTGTTTTGACTCGCTTGTAGACCATCAGTACGACCTCCATCCAAACGTCTACTGCACGCATCTGGAGGTGGCTGTTGATGGCAGACCCGCCTCGTGGCTGCAGACGGCTCCTGTCGGCCTGCTGCGGGTCACAACAAACCACGTTCCTGCTGTTGAAGGTACATCAGTTCCTATGGTTTCATGTCTTTGTCCATATATTAATCTTTTTTTTCTTCACAATCTTACCATTTTTCTTTGTAATGTTTTGACAGCTTTTTGCTGTCTTCATCAAAC
The DNA here is from genome assembly GCA_963662155.1 of Lamellibrachia columna. Taxonomy (NCBI): domain Eukaryota; kingdom Metazoa; phylum Annelida; class Polychaeta; order Sabellida; family Siboglinidae; genus Lamellibrachia; species Lamellibrachia columna. The sequence goes on along the minus strand of OY759267.1, from coordinate 39,583,008 downwards.
TGACTGCCACTAGATCGCGCTATGGTAGCCATCTAGCGGATGTCAGTCTGGTGAAGACAGCTGAAAGCTGTTGAAACATTACAAAGATAAAAGGTAAAATTGACTGTAAGAAAAATTTTAATACATTTATATTACAATCGCCAGTCTGATGAATCTCTTCACAATGATGTCTTGATCCATCCATTTAGAGATTTTGAATGTTTCTTTGCCCACACACAGATGTAGATCTTGCTTTCACCCACCCCGTCATTTTGAATGTTTCTTTGCCCACACACAGATGTAGATCTTGCTTTCACCCACCCCGTCATTTTGAATGTTTCTTTGCCCACACACAGATGTAGATCTTGCTTTCACCACCCCGTCATTTTGAATGTTTCTTTGCCCACACACAGATGTAGATCTTGCTTTCACCCACCCCGTAATTTTGAATGTTTCTTTGCCCACACACAGAGGTAGATCTTGCTTTCACCCACCCCGTCGTTTTGAATGTTTCTTTGCCCACACACAGATGTAGATCTTGCTTTCACCCACCCCGTCATTTTGAATGTTTCTTTGCCCACACACAGAGGTAGATCTTGCTTTCACCCACCCCGTCATTTTGAATGTTTCTTTGCCCACACATAGATGTAGATCTTGCTTTCACCCACCCCGTCATTTTGAATGTTTCTTTGCCCACACACAGATGTAGATCTTGCTTTCACCCACCCCGTCATTTTGAATGTTTCTTTGCCCACACACAGAGGTAGATCTTGCTTTCACCCACCCCGTCATTTTGAATGTTTCTTTGCCCACACACAGATGTAGATCTTGCTTTCACCCACCCCGTCATTTTGAATGTTTCTTTGCCCACACACAGATGTAGATCTTGCTTTCACCACCCCGTCATTTTGAATGTTTCTTTGCCCACACACAGATGTAGATCTTGCTTTCACCACCCCGTCATTTTGAATGTTTCTTTCACCACCCCGTCATTTTGAATGTTTCTTTGCCCACACACAGATGTAGATCTTGCTTTCACCACCCCGTCATTTTGAATGTTTCTTTGCCCACACACAGATGTAGATCTTGCTTTCACCACCCCGTCATTTTGAATGTTTCTTTGCCCACACACAGAGGTAGATCTTGCTTTCACCCACCCCGTCATTTTGAATGTTTCTTTGCCCACACACAGATGTAGATCTTGCTTTCACCACCCCGTCATTTTGAATGTTTCTTTGCCCACACACAGATGTAGATCTTGCTTTCACCACCCCGTCATTTTGAATGTTTCTTTGCCCACACACAGATGTAGATCTTGCTTTCACCACCCCGTCATTTTGAATGTTTCTTTGCCCACACACAGAGGTAGATCTTGCTTTCACCCACCCCGTCATTTTGAATGTTTCTTTGCCCACACACAGATGTAGATCTTGCTTTCACCACCCCATCATTTTGAATGTTTCTTTGCCCACACACAGATGTAGATCTTGCTTTCACCACCCCGTCATTTTGAATGTTTCTTTGCCCACACACAGATGTAGATCTTGCTTTCACCACCCCGTCATTTTGAATGTTTCTTTGCCCACACACAGATGTAGATGTTGCTTTCACCCACCCCGTCATTTTGAATGTTTCTTTGCCCACACACAGAGGTAGATCTTGCTTTCACCCACCCCGTCATTTTGAATGTTTCTTTGCCCACACACAGATGTAGATCTTGCTTTCACCACCCCGTCATTTTGAATGTTTCTTTGCCCACACACAGATGTAGATCTTGCTTTCACCACCCCGTCATTTTGAATGTTTCTTTGCCCACACACAGATGTAGATCTTGCTTTCACCCACCCCGTCATTTTGAATGTTTCTTTGCCCACACACAGAGGTAGATCTTGCTTTCACCCACCCCGTCATTTTGAATGTTTCTTTGCCCACACACAGATGTAGATCTTGCTTTCACCCACCCCGTCATTTTCATGAGTGTGGTCACCACTGTTTTTTGTAATCAGTAAAACAAATATTCAGTACACTGTCTCATGAAATATATGTGTTATGTTTATACAGCAAAAATTATTTCATCTTATACACTATAAGACTAAATATTCACTTTTGCCAATCACCTAATCTAACGATCAAAATTAATTCTTTCGCTTAAAAACTAACAAAAATGAGCACTCCTATAAAACCAACTCTGCATGTTACTTAAGCTGTTCAATCTACAAGTTTAAACATTGATGAACCTGATTCTCGGTGGGCTAAATAAATTGAGGAAGTAGTTGTTACACTATGATTATGCCCGGTTGCTGTAAAATGTAGTGGAGTCTCTGTGACCGACTTGTAAAGATTGTAAAACATCTTATGTGCTGACTTTGCGATTGACTTGTTAGTCACATGCCAGTTGATTTAACAGGGAAAGAACATTAAGAACAAAATTCTTAATTGATTAGCACTTGAGAAGGAAGAAGTGTGACTCCTATTTGTTTAACAAGGAAATGGTACATCTGTCTCGGTGTTAACCTTTCAGTGATTGAATATCCAGTAGAACAGCCTTTACAGTTGAATCAGGCATATTTATGATGTGCTTGTGATGTAGGTTGTACATGTCCTCGTCATCTTGTGTTTCAGACTTCAAGCGTAGCACCAAGTCTAAGTTCCGTTGCACAAAATGCAACAAACCGTTTGCTTCGATGTTAGAACTACACACTCACATCACAGAGTGTGCATCAGAGGGGATGCCCGTGATAGAACCACCAGTCATCGTGAAGCATTCCACAAAGTATAAAGTTAAGACGATCAAGGGCCGAAAGAAGATACAGCATGCAACCACGCCAACATTGACACTGTCTCCAGGGTACGAAACTTTCCATGCTGATGACCTCGACACTGGCAGGCATGACAATGCTCAGGAACGACATCGCAAGAAGCGGCGCAAGAACTTTGAGTTACTTTACAACCCGCTGCACCACGTGCGCCGGCGCGAGCTCACACAGGTTCTTGAGATCCACAACTGCGGTGGCTGTCATCAGCAATTCGAGACGATCTCCCTACTCGAGCGCCACGTTCGCATCTGTAAACAGAAGGATAAGTTCAAGGAACTGCGGGCAATATCAGCGTCACATGACGTGAATGTCGATGACGATGATGATGACGAGTATGCGTATGATCCAACAAAGCACATGTGCATCTACTGCCTGAGACAGTTCACGTACCTGGGCATGCTGCGGAAGCACGTCTCCGAGTGGTGCCAAGTGAGACAGGACTTCATTGATCACGGCGAGTTGCTGGACGACGAGTGGGAAGAAACCCTGGAGGTGAAGGGAAGTGGGAAGAAGAAGGAGGGAAGACTGAGCAGGCAGTCAAGTTTCTCCTCGTTGAATGGCACCGCAGACAGTCAGGATGTGGAAGAACGAAACAGGAAGGGAACCAAGCCGAAGTGGGGGAATAAGTGGAAGTGCGGACGGAAGCAGGTCGTTGAGCCCCCCGTGAAGCTGGAGAGTGAGTCGTCTACAGACGGCTTCAGCGAGCAGCGCCGCAGCGCGTCTCTCAGTGGCGACAGTCGGATCGATGCTGATGACGTAGAAAGCAGTCAAGAATCGAATGAGTTCAAGCGAGAAGAAAAAGCCGGTGACTGTTTGACCACCCAAGGTCTTGAAGAAAAAGCCGGTGACTGTTTGACCACCCAAGGTCTTGATGAAAAAGACAGTAAACCTTTTAGTGGCTTGTTGAAAACCAATGACAAAGTTGATGAAAACTCTGCAAGTGCTGAAAAAGACATTATAAAGTCGGATGTTCAGGTGGAGAGAGTGGAATGTGCTGGTGAAGACATCAGCACTGGAGAAAACATTTCTGAGTTGACTAAGAATGTTAGTGAAGTGAAGTCAGGAGAGAACCCAGACAGTTCCGAGAAGGATCGGTCAGATGATGGCAAGAGAAAATCAGAACCATTAGACACTGCCGTAGTGACACCCGAACCTGAAAACGCTTGTAGTGAAAAATCACAGAAACATGAAAGTGGCGATAATGGGAAATGCAAAGTAGCTCAGTCATGTGATGTACCAACGTCACCAAGAGGCCAACTGTCAAATCAGACCTCTTTTAAAATACCAAAATGCAGTGGCTTAGCAAAAGTTATGTAATTGGGCCACAATGTGATTCTAAACAAAATGAAGACTGTTGAAATCATCAAAAACATTGCCAACATTGGCAAAAAATATCTGCACTTTGTTATGTAAGATGTTTGCAAAGTAATTCACAAGAATACGTTTTGTTTCATTGTCAATGTATTGTAAGCATTTTGAATGTTTCAGAGATTTATGGCTGAAGCCACAAATAATGTTATGTTGATATATTATGTTTACATTATTGTGTTGGTTATTATGCAGAGTTTGGATTAGTTAACTTACAAATTTACATTTTGCATTTAAAATCTGTTAGTTTTTGTGTAGTGCTGTTTAGCAGCATTTTGTATGTTAAGCAGTGCAGCACAGTGAACACTGAGATGACTACATCCCTTGCATCAAGGTAGATGTTAGATAAGGTAATTTTTTCTTGTTCTGAAAATCGTTTTCACCAGATGTCAGAATTGACACTTCTTTGTAACTATTGAGCTAATTTATGCAGTTAATAAAATAAGTACTAAACGTGGTGTTGATTTTCCTAGTTACAAGAGTGGTATGTTTAATGGTGCACACAAAATAATTCCCCAATGGTCAAAACCCCCAGTAAAAAAATTTTTTTTTTAGAAGCTTTATTCTTTTCAATACTGCTTACAAGTATAATTCTGTGTTTGTATATATTATTGTTAAAAATGATCATTCACAACCTGTGATGCCATAAGGATGATATGGTTTGTTCTTGTGATCTAAAGGTATACTAAGGTAGCCAGCTACTCTGAAATCAAGCTAACTGTGCATCTGTCACAGCATATCATTGTTAGAACAACGATTAAATCAACACAAAAGCTATATTATCGATTGAAACTACATCCATAATGCCAACAGTATACACGATGATAAATAATATTTCGTTAAAAAAATGGTATGAAAATAATAAAAAATTAATATCAGATTGTGTGAATGTGTTTTAACTATGTATGGCCTAATTTCATGAGAAGTTTTTATACCATTTTAACGCCAGCCAGAAAAACAATGCTGCCACCTATGGGGTTGCATGACCATTGAGACATAGACACTGAGATTCTGTCCTGAGTGACCATTGAGACATTAGCAACTGATATTCTATCTTGAGTAACCATTGAGACATTGGCAGCTGATATTCTATCTTGAGTAACCATTGAGACATTAGCAATAGATATTCTGTCTTGAGTTACCATTGAGACATTGGCAACTGAAATTCTATCTTGAGTAACCATTGAGACATTGGCAACTGAGATTCTATCTTGAGTTACCATTGAGACATTGGCAGCTGATATTCCATTTTGTGTAACGACACTAAGATTCTATATTGAGTGACCACACTGAGATTCTGTATTGAGTGACCAGTGAGACATTGGCAGCTGAGATTCTGTCTTGAGTGTCCATTGAGACATTGACAGCTGACATTTTGTCTTGAGTGACCATTGAGACATTGGCCGCAGAAATGCTGTCTCAAGTCGCCTAACACAGTTAGATTCTGCAGGTTGCCACTGAGATTTTAATTGTACTGTGTGACCACTGAGATTCTGTATTATGCTACAATGGAGATCTTGAGATTCTGTGCAGATATACATGCATAATTTTCTCATCCAAGATTGTCGGAAATGTTTCTTCAGATCCGACCAATATCCACTAAAGACCATTCATTTTCTATCTTCAAAGACCACTGAAATGTATTGAGCCCCTTGAACTCAGTGTTACACATTAAGAAATAAGTTAGTTATGTTGTATCAACTGCTCCAAGTCGTTTCACTAACAACAGCTCATTGAACCATCAAAGAAATAAACTCTTCTATTCAAAGTTTTTAGGAGGAAATATAATAGTTCATTAAACATCGATAAATAGGAAACTACTCGCATTGAAGACCTTGTGTCTATTAATTCCTTTCCTGATAAAAAAAAACCAATGTGCATCAGCAAGCTTCGTGATCTTGGATAGACTTAGAATACATAATTTGGCAAGCAAACCTTTGGTGAGAAAATATGCTATCAAATGTACCAACTGAGCATGTTGCTGTCTATTTTTATGCATGTAATATGTAGCCTCTGCAGGTTTTTTGGAAATAAAATTGCAAGTATCCTTGCATAGTTTTGTACCTTCAAATAATTTTAACAATTACCAATGTGAAAATTTGCCAAAATTAGTTATGGTGTCAAAATTGCCATCATATATATATATATATATACATACATGATAGCAATTTTTAACTCCATATGTTTTATATAGTATACCTGTAATTTGATTGTATATTGTTTTGCATAGAGGAAATGTATTTATGTCATAATTGTGTCATTTATATATATATATATATATATATGTGTATTATATATATATATATATTATGTATACATATGGAGTTAATCATAATCTTTAGCCAACTTTGCCAACAAAATTGTTTTTAATTCAACGGAGGATTTAAATGTTTAATATATACATGTAGCATTTTGACATAAACTATGTTAATCCTAGATTGTGTAAATTAATGTTAAACGTTGAAACTTGGATTTTATTCTTTTTCCTCCTCTTCTTCCAAATATACATCTAAACACTACACAGCCACATGATAACATATGTGACTAGACTACTGTTGAGCTGGGGGAATATAGTCACAGCGGATGATGTCCCACTTGTTCCGAAAAAACGTCCATGTCACAGCCACAGGTGTGATAATAATGAATTGTCGGGTAATCATGAATCAAAATCACTTAGTCATTCTGGTGTGCCAATCAAGATTGTGTATAAATGGTAACCTCTTCGTAATGACGCACATCGTGATGGGTTTTTAATCACTACATCGAGTAAGTTTTATGCAATAGTGAATAGAACTCGTGAACAGGGTCAACGTGAAGTCGTCTAATTTGTTGTCAGTTCTTGTGACGTCATCTGGCCACTCGGCTGTGACAGGTTATAAGCGGCGACGCTGCAGGGGTAAGACCACAGTTGACCTTCCTGTTTATTGGTTCACACGAATGTAGGGCGTATTAAATTATGTGACTGGTTTTCAGCTAATAATACGGGCAAAGCATTGTTTAGACTTGGCTGTCAAACAAATAATAATGACTTCACAAGTAGGAGTGTTCCATAATGTGTCTACATATACACTGTGCAGCAACTTTATATAAAATTTGACACTTTCTTAAACAAAAAAATTCCCTATTGACGGAAGTCGGGGGTCACAAACACGGTTATAAAATGTTGATATGCTTATGTTTTGGTCGTTAATTGTGGATATTACACGTAATTTGGATGAAATTATTAGTTTGTTATAACAAATTTCTTATAATTTGCAATTATGATAATATAATTAGGGCTCATATTTTGGAAAATAAATAAATAAATAAAAACGGTTGCTAACCTGTCCCATGTGTGTGTTTGACTTAGACAATTGTCGGTGTCAGACTGGATAATATTATATTATTATATATATGTTATTGATTCCATCTAGTGAACAAGATCATTACTGGTTAAACGCCGCTACTATTTAAACCGTTTAACAGTCTCCCTTAGGAGGTGTCCTATAACCGATCTACTAAATATAAAACATGTCAAATAAATGTACATTTTAGTTTTGTACTATAACGTTTGATGTGCACGAGCTGACATATTGCGCAAGTTGATGTTTAATATGATATTTCATTGCTAATAAATACAATTTTTTTATTTTTCATATCCTAAAATAGCATTATAGAGCTTGTGGTAAGCTAAAAGTCTACAATAAGCAATTTTTAATATCAACAATAACTGTTGCCTTTCCAAAATGTCTATTCACCACATATCAATACCAATTTCATGTTGTGTGCAGTACTTTGCAACCCTAACCGTAGCTAACCCCATCTCTAGCTAACCACATGCCTGGCTAACCCCATCTCTAGCTAACCCCATCCCTAGCTAACCATAACTCTGAAGTGGTTAACATAAGATATAATCATTCCCATAGACACAGGTTGATAGGAAAAGTGAACAGTTTGCTTGGAAAAGGCAGACAGCAGTAGCAATCATGAACATCATGATACAGATCGGATGCCAAAATGGAAAGTTTGCGAAAATTAGGGGGTATGACATAAGTATGTGACGGAACAGGTAACCATTTTGGACTAGAGCGGTCATTGGTGATATTTGTCTTGTGGCCCAGTGCGTTAGCAACATTGTGTAACAAATTTGGACAGAATAGTTGTATTTTGGTTGTGTCACACCCACTGGAAGCACTGCGTAGATCAGCATTTTAAAATCTGGCCGCGATTGGCATCTGGTCATGTGATACCCTTTTATGGTGGCGTATCGAAATCAAGCCGTTCGCCTTGTATCTTATCAACTAGAAGTATGAAAGCAGTCACATAAATAATAAAATTTGACAAACCTGACACATTGGAATTTACCCTAAATCCTGTTAAATGTGAAAAATGTCCAATTTTCTTACAAAGTTATGCCATGTTTGGTTTAAAATCAAGCAATTATATGAATACTAATTTTAAAATAAACTCATTAGTATATTCAACGGGACAGCAAGCAGGCTTCATTGGTTCACAGTGCTATGTAAATCTAGTGTACATGATCTATGATTTATCAAGTGTCAAAATCGACCTATAATTAAATTATGTGACTGGTTTTCAGCTAATAATACGGGCAAAGCATTGTTTAGACTTGGCTGTCAAACAAATAATAATGACTTCACAAGTAGGAGTGTTCCATAATGTGTCTACATATACACTGTGCCACAACTTTATATAAAATTTGACACTTTCTGAAACAAAAAAAATTCCCTATTTGGGTTAAGACCACAGTTGACCTTCCTGTTTATTGGGTCACACGAATGTAGGGCGTATTAAATTGCGATCTGTGAATTTAAAGAATTCATATAATGTGACATAAGTGCAATTGAGCAGGCATATTCACAGGTTTGTTTGTAGAAGCTATTGGCTGTGAAATGGTGCATTTTTTGGAGAGTTTAACAGGCGGAGGGATTTATGGGAATTTGTCTGCTATGGTCCACGTGGGCGCATGAATACAAGGCTATTTTTTTCAAAATTGATGGGCATCGCAAAACTTGATCAGCATGTCAATGATGGCAGTTGCTGTGAAAAAGTTTCAGAATTTTTAGTGGTCACGTTTTCTTATAATCTAACAAAACGTTAACATGGCCACCAATGCAATTTTCAACTGTGGTCTGACTCCTGCACTTGAGTCTAGCGTTGCCTGATGCGCTAATGTCAAGGTCATCTGCAGTCTGCGTGAGCAAGATGTCGGAGGCGAAGTTAGTATGGCTCATGTTTTCTGGATACACTAACGTCTTTTTCTTATTGTGTTGTTATGTAAGTCGGTGAATGTAAAGCGACACATATACGTTTGTTTTGAGTTGGGATGTCATGTATTTTTTGGGAGCATACGCGATGAAAACTACATACAAACTTAACCCGGCATTACACTGTCTGGGTACCCGCCTTCCGAGTGACTGACAAGTTCAGGTTCAGCCTTCAACCGGTTTTGTAATATTCTGTATTTCCTTAATCAGAAAGCATTTCAGACTGCAACATTTGCGTAATTACCGTGTAAATCTCTAGTCTGCAAGTTATTTATATTATGTTGGCTCGAATTTGATGCTAGGGCAGTGACTATACACTAATACAGCGAGAGATGGAATATTCCACAAATCAGTAGCACACAAAGTGGCAAACGCAAGCCTAGGCTATGGTTTTGTTCATAGTTAGGCCTGGTTTACGTAGAGTTCACGGTGCAGCAACCCAAGGTACAACAAAGTTCCTTGTTAGCGTTGCTCCATTTATGAAGGGGTTAATGTACTTCTGCGTCATCCCAGCTCGCATTCCTTTCTACTTGTCCCTGTCGACAGGTGTCTCATTCTACTTCATACTTGTCATCCTTCTCCGCCTTTCTTACAATTATCTCTTATTTCATTTTATTATTTACTGAACCTGGGACCTGACTGAATGGGACAACATTAAGGGTGAACTATTAATATTATATACATGCTGGGTTGACAAGCTAATAATTGAAGTCATTTATGACTTCAAACTGCGCTTAAAGCAGGCGTGGGTTCCATTACAGACAATCTATTTTTACTGTTTTTATTACTATTACATTAATTCTAATCTATTACTATTACCAGGATATCTATTACTGGGTCGTTATTACTATCACTGAATGTCAACTGCATTTGATGGGTCTGTGAAACGTAGAAGTGCCTATAAACTCAGTCTTTGTAATACTAGCTAAATATACATTTGTACACCATTTGAAGATCTGAAGTGAGAACGTTTGAACAAAGGGTCTGTGTGGCAATGTTACTATGTGGTAATTGGCAATTTGAAAAAAAAGAACAATACAGGTTCCAGCTCCTGCTTGTCGGGCCATCAGCTCGCAGCACACTAGCCGATATTTTGTCACGACTAGCACGTCTCTAGTGGCGAATTTCGAATTAAGCAAACACAGCAGCTCTCGCACCACACGTGGCGGCAATGCAGAGAAGAAGACAGAAGCTTTGCTTGTCTTGATCTTGCTATGGAGGATAAGGAGACACAGAAAAGCAAACAGACAGTCAACTAGTTTCCTGCCAGGCTCTCGTTTTCACGACTCTGTTGGTGTATTTAGCAGATGTTAAACCGTAAAGGCATCAATGGGTTTCCCATGCAGTGACTAACAAATCCTCTTTTTCTATAGTCCACTCCTCGGACTTCAAACTTTTGCTTGACATCACGGCCGTGGCACTGGGAGCTGCCTTTTTAAAAAATGACATTTGTGCATGTGACTGCAATCACGCCTCCTATTGTTCGCTAATCACGCAAGCCCCAACAATTTGTCGGAGTCTGCAGCACATTAGCTGACAAGGCCCATCAGGACGTCCTGAGATCTAACACTGTCAGATGTTATCCAACAACCCCATTCTTGTCGGAATTCGCAACACATTAGCCGACAACTGAAGAAGTGCTGCAGGGTTAAGACAATATTTGTTGCCTGCCTACACATATCTGACACCATGTCCTTTATGTGTGCTAGGAAATTAGTAGGAATGTGTGAAGCCATAGCCACCCCAATGGGGCATCTTAACTTAAATGAGTAATATGGTTGCTACTCCTGCGGGTATTTCTGAATGCATCAAATTATCAGCCTACTGGCCTATTCATGTTGTTTGAATAACAGCTCAGCCATTGTCTATACATTGTTTACATTTACCAAGAGTTGGAACAACATGCAAACAAACCTGATCTTTTTGTAAGTTCATGACAATAGATGTAATAGAAAAGTAATAGACTGTTATCTATTACTTTAGGATTTATTTCTGTTACTTTTGAAAAAAATTTCATCTATTACAGAAAAAACGTCTTACATATTACTATTACCCCATGCCTGGCTTAAAGTATGGAAATGAGTTGGAACATGCATTCGACTCTGGCGATTAGGGTGGAATTTTATATTTATATACACCCTGTACATCAATCAGAGGAGCCGTATAAATAAAAATATTGCAAAAATATATAGAATTAACAAACCAATCTATTTCCATACTGTCTTGTTTGTAAGCACAGATAGGACTAATAAATGACTGAAATGAGAACAACATAGCAAAGTCTGCCTTGTCTGTCCAGCATATCCAATAGTCTGCCCTTTAGATGGTCAGGGACAGGGCCATATCTAATAGTCTGCCCTGTAGATGTCCTCCACTGGACAGGGCCATATCTAATATCTGCCCTGTAGATGTCCTCCACTGGACAGGGCCCTATCTAATATCTGCCCTGTAGATGTCCCCCACTGGACAGGGCCCTATCCATGTGTGAACCATCCATTAAAAATATACTGTGATTTTAATGCTATAAAAACTGCCATACAGTTGTGGTCATGTTGACCCAAGTCAACAGCTTTTATACAATGAAAATTTAATTAAGCCATATTCATATTCCCTTTTATGTAATCTAATTTTACTCTATTTTTTATATAACTCGAATGGGTTTACATATTACGCCATGTAATGTCACTAGGCATTTTATAAAATATTTTGTATACTATGGTGTAGCTTACTATTATGTCTTAATGTGTTAACCATGTCTATCAGCAGTGTGTCTTCTATGCATTATCATTTATTTTATGTGTACTTTGTAAGTGAAATTATGCGTATTTTAATGTAGGCTTTATCTTCTCTGGCAACGGTCGTTCCCAAACTTACGGGTGAATAAGAACTTCTTTGATCCATCTCTCATAACTATCATTTATGAATTGGATGATTGGAAATATTTGACTTAGCTACTAGCCTGGGTGCTGATGAACCACTGAGTTTTTAAATAAACATCCCGTACAATTTACTGATACTCCTGTATCTGCCCTCAGTGAAACATCCCGTCAACTACATGTATTCCTTGCTGAGATGAAGAAATCACCCACAACTGTGTTTGCAGGTTTTACCTAGAACAGAAGATGTAAAGGAAACAATGAATTTACTGAACTCACTGGATGTGTGTATAGGTGTATATGTCTGCTGTAAATGTGGGTGTGTGCGTGCATGCGCAGTGCGTGCACGTACGTGTGTGCTACATATATTTGCATAATTGCAGGGCTGATATAGCACTCATCGGTCTGGCCGTCATGGGCCAGAATCTGATTCTCAACATGAATGACCACGGCTTTGTGGTGAGTTCCCTTAGGTTGCTAAGGTGCTGAAGTGATTTAAATTTAAGGTATGATGTTACATACATGGATAGAAAATTTGTTTTGGGCCATTCCATGACAGCGTAGACAAAGACTATAAATATCATTTATATATTTAAATGGCATTTTTCTGATAGCCAATATGCTAAAGTTCATTAATCTGAAAACCAAATTGTGATTGAAATTGTTGCAAAAAAGATATCACATACACAGTAGATACCTATTATTTTGACAAATAAATGCAATAATAATCTTGTATGTAAAGCATTGGCATATTATGTTACACAATCAAATGGAAAGAAGGAAACATTGTGCCATTGTTTAAAAAAAGGTTCCAGAAATAAGTAAGAGTATTACAGACCAGTGAGTTTTTCTGTCACATACTTTGATCATTTAACTAGTACATTAGCAAAGTAAAATGTTTTACAATTACAGTGTATATTTATTAAAACTACAGCAGCTTAAATGAAAAAAGCATGGTAAAAATGTAGTACAAGTAACCATGGAATGGCCCTTTTGGTACATGGTGGGCCTATTGGTGGCTATCTTTACACTATGTTAACATTTCTATAATTACATTTGTGTAACTATAAAAATGGTGTTGCACAAATATAATTATACACATTTGAACAAAGTGTACACTATAAAAATGGTGTTAAAGAATTTACCAACAGAATATTTAGCAACTGTTTGCAGCAGGGCCAGTTAAGTACCGTAAGAGCCAGACTGACAATGCTCTGTCATTATTGTGTTAGTTATCTAGCATCCAAGTGTTGTGTGTTTGTATAATTATGTAAGTGATAAATTTGCTTTTCAAAGGTAATGCTAACTTGAATTAGGTTGCACTGAAGAACAGAACAAAACCCAGAAACACATTTTCTCTACTCTTCTGTTCGTCGGACACAACTGCCTGCCTAATCTAATGTTGCATTACACAAGTAGTGATTCTGTGTGATGTTTTCAAAGAAGCTTTTTCTGCATAACTATTGACAGCATTTCTGCCTATTTCAACTCAGGTTTGTGCCTTCAATCGGACAGTGGATAAAGTAGACAGATTTCTGGCGAACGAAGCAAAGGGCACCAAGGTGATAGGTGCACACTCTCTGTCAGAGATGGTCGGTACTCTGAAGAAGCCAAGGCGTGTGATGATGTTGGTGAAGGCGGGCAAGCCGGTGGACGACTTTATTGACAGTCTAGTAGGTGCTGCGACTGCAGATTCACATTAAATTTTAGTGCTCAGTAAAAAGTTAAAATATTGTCAAAGATTAGTTTATATGTATTTAAAATAAACTTGTGAGATTATAGAGAAAAGTAATGTTTCTGATAGCTAAATTTGACCTGAATAGATTACTCGAGTGTGCACTATAAGTTTACAAGTGATGCTGGGTTATCCTTAGCTCTAGCAGAAGTTACAACGGTGGAATTATTTTGTTTTCTATGTCATCGTAAAAATAACAATAATGTCTACACATTTGTTGCTGGATCTATGCAGCAAATTTGAATGGATAGAAAGCTACATTATAACAACATTGTAGCTATCCATATAAGTTGCATTAACTACAAAAAAGGCAAAATTATATGGTAAGATTGTATAGGTATCCATAGACGTGGCTTTAACTAAAAAATATGTATGGCTGCCATTTCTCCCCGTGCAATACTGGGTATCTTGACTAGTCCATCATAATTCATCAGATAAATGTGCGTATATACAAGACATGATGGTTGTTTCAGGTCCCACTGCTGGAGAAAGGAGACATTATTATTGATGGTGGCAACTCCGAATACAAAGACACCATTGTAAGGGTGACATGTCTTGCTCTCGTGTTAAGTGTGATATGCCTCGCTTAAAGAATCATATGCTAAGTATGTCATACCTTGCTTCTTATGTTAATGCCAATGTTTGGTGATTTTCATTGGCTGAATTTTTAGCATGCCAAAATAGACAGTACAACTTTGTATGTTGTAAAACCTGGTTATTTTATTTCATCACCAAATTGTGTATTTTCGAATATATAAGGAAATAATATATTTTGCATAGATATTATTAAAATGTTATACAATGCTAATACATATACCAGTGTCGCTGCCCGAACTGAAAAAAGATAACGCCATTTTGCAACTGTAGAGAACCAGTTGTTTTTTATTCCTGTATTTATAAATAATTCCTGTTTATACAATTTCTAATGGTAAATATATTAGAGCAATAAAGATTAAAACATGAACTATAACATTGTTAATTTAGATGTAATTTGAGTTAAGAGAACTGAGGTATTTTTTAAAATAGATCGCTTTTAGCCCATAAACATTGCTATACATTCCTTTTAAGTATGACATGCCTCACTTCTCATGTTAAATATGACATGTCTGCCTTCCCATGTTAAGTATGACATGCCTCACTTCTCATGTTAAGTATGACGTGCCTCACTTCCCAAGTTAAGTATGACATGTCTGGCTTCCTCACCATAAGTTATCCAGCAGGTACACTTATATTTAGTTTGACATGCATCGCTTCTCATGTCGTTTAGACAGTTATACATGATAAATGAGACAAATTACCTCTATAAATGCCAGCCATGTGAAATGTGAATATGCTTAACCAACTACAACTTACAGATGTCTGACAGGGGCTGGCCACAAGTAATTATATGAAAGGTTGTCAATAAGCCAATGGCATCCTTGTCCACCTGCCATCTAGAACATGTTGCTTTGTTTTATCTTGTTAACTATACATGTCTTCCTTTCACAATTCTGGCTTTATCTCTACAGGAACACGGAATTATTCATTGGATTATGAAACACGAAGTAGTTAAATATGAAGTACCAGAATTTGCCCTTCAACATTTTGAAAGGGCCCCTTTACATAAAGCTGATTCTAGATTATACAAAATATGGCACATCTTTTTTATATAAAATGTTAGGCAGCATTAAATCTGTGTCTTTGACAAACATTGACGTTTTTAAACAAAGTGAACTTGTTGACAGCGAAGGGAACGCAACCTGCGGGAACGCGGACTCTATTTTGTTGGGAGTGGAGTAAGTGGCGGTGAGGAAGGGGCCCGTTACGGCCCATCCATGATGCCCGGGGGATCACCGGAAGCTTGGTGAGTACATCAGGGAATTTTGTGTCTTCAGTTATCAAACTGAGCTATTCCTATAACTGTCAAATTAATTTCCCCCCTGTTTGGCTTTGTGAGCTTATGTTTTACAAGTTACAGGTACTTTCCAAATTTGTCGTGTTTTCTCTTGCTTGATATGATCAAGTATTACTTACATAGTTAGTCAGATCTAATGGCTTGATAACTAAGTGGTAGAATAACTAAGTGGTAAAATAACTAAGTGGTAGAATAACTAAGTGGTAGAATAACTAAGTGGTAGAATAACTAAGTGGTAGAATAGCTGGAAAAAGACATGATTTTGCAAAAAACCATTTGGGCAGCGACATCCAGAACAACATATATGCAAATTGAAGAAGAATAATAATATATAATTTTCATATCTTCAGTATGTTTACTCCAAACAGCCCCTTCTGGGGCTAACATAGAAGTGTGGTGCTTAGTGCACATGAAAAAAGTGCATATAAATGTGGGAAATAATAAATTTTGAAAAAAAATAGTCCAATTTAAAAAGTGGTTTAAAATCAGAGATCCTCCTCATAGACGAATGAGGTGAGTTGGAGGGGCAAGATAGACAGTGCTCACAGTTAGTTGGAAGGGGTGAATGGAGGGGAGTCTTATTATTTCAGTGGGGAGTAGATTCCACGTTCTTATGACTCTAGGATAGAAAGAGTATTCATATGTGTTGATGCGAGCTTGTATTTCTACATATTTATCGGGATCACTGTTTCGTGTATAGGTGCATGGGACTTTAAGATGGTTTGGCAGAGAAATATTCAGGTTATGTTTAATTTTGTAGAAGAAAATGAGTTGGTGTTGCAATCGGCCAAGTTTGTGTGACACTTGTTGTACGGCAGTGGTCATTAAGGGCAAATCGAGCAGCGCTTCTTTGTATTTTCTCCGGCGTGTCAATGTTATTTTGGGTATTGGCTATAAAACTGAACTGTTTCTTGGACGTTAAATCTATGTATGCTGCAGGTCATTATTGTTCTCATGTTTTGGCCTTTTGACTGAGGCATACTGTATTACATATAGCAATACATATAACTGTTGGTAGAGTTTGTCTTTGGCAGCCTTTTAACTTTCTTCTAACTTCTGTCTTGTATAACTTGTTAAGTTTGAACTGTAAGACTGTTGACTCACATCCCAGTTATGCAGAAGTACATATGGTAGCAATTAGTTGTATTATTGAGTCGTCAGTAATGACATCCTGAATAATGTTACCTGTTCGTTGTGTAGGCCTCACATCAAGGACATCTTCCAGTCAATAGCGGCCAAGGTGGACAGACAACCGTGCTGTGACTGGGTATGGCAACAGACACTCTTGTCATCCTCAATGTAGATGTTACGACGTATGGAGAGATGTGGGTCATATTGGAATGTGTGTTGTGGAGGGATAGGGAGGAAATGTTAGCATTTGGACATGTTGAGATGTCGTGGGAAGTTTTCGGATAATGTTTTCGTTGATAGACGTGATAGTATGAGAGGTGTCAAAAGGTATTAACTGGAAAATGATGTTGAGATATTTGTTGACAGGATTTTAGTTTAACAAAGTGTATATACCTCTCAGAGCCCTGAGTGTTAGCTCGATGAAGTGTTTTCGACCTTCTCAGTCCCTTTGTCAATGTCATACTGAACTGCCTGAAGGATTTTTGTTTTTGTTAACACGAGAGGATGAGAACAATTGTGAACAGTTTTTGGGAGACATCTGAAGTAGGTCTGTTGACATGTAATCATTTAGTTGAAGACACACACACTCGCCCCACACGCTCACCTCACACACTCACCCGACACGCTCGCCCTACATGCTCGCCCTACATGCTCGCCCCACACGCTCATCATGGTTGTCTGTCCTGCCAGGTCGGTCCGGAGGGAGCAGGCCACTTTGTGAAGATGGTGCACAATGGCATTGAATACGGGGACATGCAACTGATCTGTGAGGCCTACCACCTCATGAAGTCCGCTCTTGGGATGAGTCATTCAGATATGAGTCAAGTATGTCCCTCATCAGGTCTGAGTGACTCATCATAAGTTTTATTAATTGGCGAGACATCTTGTGTAGATGCATTCGTGCCTTATGTAGATGCCTTTGTTCCTTGTGTAGATGCCTCGTGCCTTAATGTAGATGCCTCCGTGCCTTGTTTGGATGCATCCATGCCTTGTGTAGATCAGACCTGGGGCCGAGTAAATTTTTATGAATAAAGTATGAGTACGATATATTGCTGATGGCTGAGTATGAGTACATTGCTAAAAGCTGAGTATGAGTACGAGTATGAGTACCGGAACATTTCCATGAGTACGAGTACATCTTGTATGATTACAGTAATAATAATAACACATTTTAAAATAGACAATAGAAGTTATTCCAGCTCCAAGTGACTCTTGTAAATCAGTTTCAGTTCCGTAATGGAATTGACCCCCATGTCTGGCTTAGCAAAATTACACGATATATATGAATTTAATTGAATTGAACTCTGTAATAATAAATAGTTTAATGAGATGTAAAATCACCATTGTACACAATAAAGTCCTCTTGCCCAAGAGGGTGGATTAGCACCTGCTGATGTCCAGGGGTCAATATCCCCTTTGTGACCAGATTACAAATTGGCACCAGACAATACTGGTGCAGGCTGTCTGACTTGAGTCACCATACTTCCTTTAGATGTACATGGCATTGTCACATGTGAGGGCAACAAAGGCACTGATGAATGACCCTTTCATTGTGGACTTCCTGGCTTCATTAAACAAGTAAAAGGATTATGGCCAAAACTGAAAACTAGCTCAACTGTGGATATTAACTAGGGTTTCTGACTGGGAAGAGCATGCTGCCTCTTGGATTCAGTGTGCAGAAAAGTGATAGTTGTTAATAATTTGATAAAATAAGAAATTAACTAATTTTCACAATATTGTATTGAAGAAATACTCGCATGTACTTGCAATGTACTCGTAAAATCTTAGTACATTGAACATGAGTATGAGTACATGACCATAATTTCTATGAGTACGAGTACTTAAAAATGTACTTGAGTACATGAGTACCAAGTACTTCTGCCCCAGCTCTGGTGTAGTTGTCTTCATGCCTTATGTAGATGCCTCCATGCGAAGTACTCAGTACTCGTGTACATTTTTGAAATACTCATATTCGTACTCATACTTGTAGAGTACTCGTACCCGTACTCATGTTCAGTGTACTCAGATTCTACGAGTACATCTGAGTACTTTTTCAATATGATTTTGTGAAAATTATTTTATGTCTTATTTTATCAAATCATTAACAACTACAACAATAATTTCAAAAAGTATGGAAGCAAATTGTGTTACAATTTGTAGTGTGATTAAAGTACAAAGGGGATATTGAGCCCTGGACATTGGCAGGTGCAAATCCACCCTTTCTGCAAACATTAGTTGTGGACTTGTGGTCACTGCCAGATAAAATATGCCTAACAGTGTTCGTTCATTCATATAGGGTTATATTTCTTTTCTCTTGTTATGTTGTGCTATAAAATGTATGTACTATAAATATGATTTTTACTGTTTTCCTCATAAAAAAGTCTGATCAGCTGCTGTTGCATACCCGTGGAAATGTACTCATACTAGTACTCAGCTTTGAGCAATGTACTCGTACTCAGCCATCACCAATGTGCTTTACTCAAGAAAATGTATTTGGCCCCAGGTCTGGCTGCAACCACATCCATCTGAGATGGTTTTAATGTTATTAATTTATTTATTTATATGCAATTTAATGCTAATGTAATGTTCAACCTGTATGGTTACAAATCAAACTAAACTTCTATTCCCACAGTCTGGCCTCACTCCTACAGGTGCTGGACGACTGGAACAAGGGTGAACTGTCTTCATTCCTCATCGAGATCACCCGAGACATCCTCAAGTTCACTGATACTGATGGTCAACCCCTGTTGGAGAAGATCAGGGACACGGCAGGCCAAGTATGGACGCAGTGGTCACCGGGTCACTATCAGCTTTGCCCAGATTGAAATATACTAATTAATATATCTCAGATATATTTCTGGAAATATACATTAAACAGTTGTGAAAAAATCTTTATGTTTGAAAGGATTCAATGTACTTCAGTTGATTTTGAGTCAGTGTTGATAAGGATTTTAATTTGTTGTCTTTAGTAAAAGTGTTAAGTAAACATGAGTAGTTGTTCAACAGTGATTAACAATGGGGAAGTAGCTGAGAAGTGTAGTTTGAATGTTTGCTTAGGAAAAGGGAATGTTATTATTAGTCATAATATTATATTGTAGGTAGAGGTAGCACCAGTATAAGTGGGTGGTGTAGCAATGGAACTAATTTATCGTGCGTGCGTGCGTGCGTGCGTGCGTGCGTGCGTGCGTGCGTGTGTGCGTCTAATATATTTGATTGACATAGAAACACAATGTATAAATCACAGTTGTCTAGTTAGTATGATACTTTGCCGTCTCTATAAATCCTGTATTTTGATTCCATTTTACAGAAGGGAACAGGGAAGTGGACTGCGATCTCATCCCTCGAGTACGGCATTCCCTTGACTCTGATAGGTCAGTTGGCACTGACATTGGTCAGTCTGTTAACATAGTAGTTACGTCTTGAATACATCTGATACTGTTGTTTTAATGTAGTTATGTTAGGTACTGCATATGGTTTAGTTTTAAATGGTTCTGACAACCATTATCTTTACGCACATATAATATAAATATAACATTGTAGGAACTAATTCCTTGAATGTAGTTTCTGTGTGGAAAATTAAAAGAATCACTAAGGGTATTCAATGTGAAGGTTAACATGTTGAACACTGCAATACGATATGAGTTTGACTTGATTAACAAAATACAGTGAAAGGATGTATGCCCTTGTGTTCCAGGCGAGGCCGTGTACGCGCGGTGCTTGTCGTCTCTTAAAGACGAACGAGTGGCTGCGAGCAAAGTATTGAAAGGACCAGCGAGTAGTCAGTTTCGCGGAGACAAGAAACTGTTCACATCGCACATTCAGAAGGTTTGTGTGATGAGCTGATGATAGAGGGTAAGCGTGGTAACACACAGAAGATCTGGTCTTGAAACAAGTGATCTTTGTGTTGCTTAACTCACCAGAAACTTGAAGAATGCATAATCGATACATGTAGGCACAGTAGCACAGTGGTTAGAACATCGAAGTTGATCAAGAAAACCGTCACTTATCATTTGCTGGATGGCTCCGTGTACATTATTAAGCAACATACAGTATGGGTACACCCCACCAAGGCTATAAGCATGGAACAGATTGAGATGGTTGGCAGTTACTTAGTAAGCTGGTGTGTGCATGCAAGTATGTGTGCGTGTGTGCATGCGTGTGCACAGATCTTGTCACTGCTGCCCTACACTGGATGTGACATGCCAACATTGTTGTACACAGGCACTGTATGCGTCCAAGATCGTGTCGTACGCTCAGGGCTTCATGTTGATGCGAGAAGCAGCGAAACAGTTTGGTTGGAAGCTGAACATGGGCGGGATCGCCCTCATGTGGAGGGGGGGTTGTATCATCAGAAGGTCAGAACTGGCAGCGTTCTTTCTATGTGAATTGCAACTCTGAAGCAGTTAGATAGATTAATGGTGAAAAGTATTATATCAAGTAGGAGTAGTAGCAAGTCTGTTAAAAAAAAAACTTAATCACTGTTTGAAACTGAATTGATATTTTAACACTGTAATGAAGTGTCAACATAACACTGTAATGAAGTGTCAGCATAACACTGTAATGAAGTGTCAACATAACACTGTAATGAAGTGTCAACATAACACTTAAAAGTATTAGCTTCATATATTTCTTATACTTATTTTTTAGTTGTTTTACAGGAAAACAGTTGTGCATTAATGTACTAATCTGAGTAAAATTCTTATTTTCTGCAGTGCGTTTCTTGGAAACATAAAGGATGCGTTTGACAAGAACCCAGACTTGTCCAATTTATTGTTGGATGCGTTCTTCAAGAAGGCCATTGATGATGCACAGGTGAGAAGGCTTACTAGAGAGTTAGACAAAGTTAATTATGCCACAGGGTTTGAATTCCTCCGAGGTATAAACCAAAACTACAGCAGGAAGTACAGAATGGAAGGATACATAGAAACACTCACTAATTTAGTAATACAATGTATTCTATTTGTAATGACTTAATCATTTACATGGGTCTTTATCACTGTTGCTGTTCTTTTTTGAGGGTGTGGTGACATAGTGGTTAGAACGTTGGGCTCTCAATCGAGAGAACCCGGGTTAGAATGCTCTTGCTGCCGTTTCATACTTTTGAGCTTTGGCAAGTTCGCTCACCGGACGTTGCTTCAGTTCACTCATCTATATAAATGAACACCTCGCTCCAGACAGAATTGGATATGTCAACGAATAGTCTTCACACAGTAATTGCAGCATGGCTGAATGCTTCCCAGTCGAGATGGAGTGAACATGTCTACCCAGGTGTGAAGAGTAGAGCGCTTTGAACAGTCCCAAGGACTGGATACTGTGCTATATACAAAAATGTACCTTTACCTTTTTGATGGAAGACAGGCCTTATTAGACTTGTAATTTTGATGTTTCAGTGAATGGAACATATTTTCCCAGCTGTGGTGACCAGGTTCCACTTACCATGGTTCAGCTGATTCCCCTGTCGTCTGTATAAACTACATGACACGTGGAACCTACTTTCTTGTCACGTGGTCGTCATCAACTATTTTTTTTAAACACATTAAATTTACTTTCATGTAACTTATTTGTCCGACCTACTTTCTTGCCTGTTCTGTTTATTCTCGTTGTATTTATTGATTGATTGTAGGACTCTTGGAGAAAGGTGGTCACAACTGCAATCACCCTTGGTATTCCCACGCCCACGTTTAGTAGCGCACTCGCATTCTTTGATGGGTACAGATCAGACTGGGTTCCCGCCAACCTACTACAGGTGAGTGAAGACACACCTGTAATCAGGGCGCTTACTTCATCTCGCACATGAACATTTATTATACTATTTATGATGCATATGCTTATCTGCAGAGTTTTCTTGGTATGTGTACAAATACACGTTTAGGCAGAACTTCAATGGATGGCTCATAAAGATCAGACATGTTGTTTGAGGGGTTGAATGTACCAAAAAACAATCTTCCTTTCGCCATGTATGATTAATTAATTCCCAAAACTGATTGGCATTAGGCACAGCGACCGTATTGGCATTACATCATGACACATGAACTCTGTCTCCCCTGTTGTTGTCTAACACCATCCTACGTGACTCTTCAGGCACAGCGCGACTACTTTGGTGCGCACACATACGAGCTGCAGTCTGACCCAGGCAAGTTTGTTCACACCAACTGGACAGGTCACGGCGGCAATGTCTCGTCCACTACCTACGAGGTGTGACCAGCCACCTCAGAGTGCTCCACAGCCAGGATGGATACTCCCAGTGTGATCAGGGTACTGCTTCACTAAGGTTCTTATGAGCTCATTAGCTCCTTAGCTATGATCGAACGGTCCCCAGAAACGCTTAATTAAGTATATTATGATCACTGATGCTACAAATTTGTTAAAAAAATTTAGACGTACATAAATCAATGATACTAGTTACACGAATAGACAACGCATATTGACTTTGTTTCAATGTTATAACACATTCAGTTCGGTACATTTACTTCTTGTTCTGCTGTCATGGCAATTGAGATATTGTAGTGTATTCTGCTTAATAGAGTCACTTAGGGCCAGAATAATTTGATTCTATTAAGGGACTGATCCACTTAAGCAGCAAATTTTAACACAGCAGGAATAGGGAATGATTGTCTCTACTAAATGGCTGATTCTGTCATCTGCGATTCTTGAAAGCGGAGCCCACTCTGCATACCATTAACACGCATTTTTGAGATGGCTCTGTATGTGTAACTAGTATCTAGACATAAATGCACCGAGGGTAATCTTGAATGACCACAAATGATGCAGGTGTGATTGTAGTCACTTGTGTTAAATACTGACCAGGCATCATTTTGCTAATGATGACGTCCACATTTCCACACTGCCATTACATGTCACATGGATATGTCCATTTCTAAAATGGAAAATGTTTTGATTTGATTTTGTTAAGTTTTGAATACATGTCATTCTGGATATTAAACATTACGGTTAAGTTTAATCTGTAAAACAAGGTACTTCTCTGCAATGTGGATCCATTAATACGTACCATGAATTGTGTTTGTCCTATAAGCTAAGTTTATGTTTTTGTAACATCCTGTCTAGAAGTGCCAGTTACTTTATGGTGTTGCCTGAGATAACACCAATACATGGTTGCTTTGTTGGTAAAGTAATGAAACCATAGCAACCATTCATCAATGCAATTTCACTGGAGGGATAACTCAGTGTCACAAAATAGGAGTGTCTGAGTTTGTTAACACTAATATTTTTATTCATATTTCGTTTAGATTCTATTATAGTGGCATATATGTAAATCACATTGTTATATAACATCTTGTTATGGGTAAGCTGGTATAAAGTATCAAATGCTGTTTTATTTCCAGCTTATTTAAGTATTGTAAGGAATTTTCTAGTGTATAATAATTATACATTTATCATGTATATTTTATTTTAAACAGTTATAAACAGCAATGTTCATTTGACATCTTACATGTAATGATTGTGGACCAAAAATAAAGGTGTTGGAAATCCTTGTCATAGCACCCAGAATACATTTGTGGCAACGTCTCTTTCTTAGATGCTTTATTTGTTACGGAGAATAAACTTATTCATTCAACATCACAACAAAGTTTGTCACTAGACAGTTGGACTGCCAATATTATTACATTTATGTTACATTTATACTGGAAATGAAACACACCACTACCATGAAGTCTACTACTCGTGTCCAAGTGTGTAAAATGCAGACAACTTCCAGTTGCCACAATCCCCTGTTGAACACCCCTGATGCCTACAGCTGTTGAACACCCCTGATGCCTACAGCTGTTGAACAACCCTGATGCCTATAGACATACAATAACAACTTTCATGTGCAAATATCAATAGGTAGGTTTTTATTAAAATGTATTTTTGCCACAATTTCTAATAAGTAACAAATGTTTAAGAATACTATGATATGATTATCACCACATATGCGTAAACATGTCTGAACTTAAATTTGCAAACAAGCATACTGGCAAGTATTTATTTGAAAAGATAATGTTCTGCTGGTAAACTGTTTCATGATACTACACGACGACATTACTCAAATGTAGCCAGTCACTTAGCGTCATCTTTATGTCATCTTTATTTTATGTCATTTGACATTACCTGGATTGACACTGCCAGGGAAACTAATAAATATTCATCCATTACATGACAACCACTGGAAATACACTTAACAGTTGTATACGTCGTTGCTGCCATGATGTAGCCTGCAAGCCTTGCTGGCGTGATGTAGCCTGCAAGCCTTGCTGGCGTGATGTAGCCTGCAAGCCTTGCTGGCGTGATGTAGCCTGCAAGCCTTGCTGGCGTGATGTAGCCTGCAAGCCTTGCTGGCGTGATGTAGCCTGCAAGCCTTGCTGGCGTGATGTAGCCTGCAAGCCTTGCTGCCATGATGTAGCCTGCAAGCCTTGCTGGCGTGATGTAGCCTGCAAGCCTAGACAGGAAATCTACCTGTTATAAACAAACACCGTTTTAGTTGCGTCGTTTCCTAGTTAGCTGGGCATAACGTAATGTTAGTTATTGTTGTGTGTGCGTGTGTGGCTGTGTGCGCATGTAATATGTATGTGTATATGTCCGTGTGTAATATTATAGTGGCAAATGAGAATGATGTGTCTACACATAAAACAAAACATTCGATAGCAGCAATGATAGACTATACACAATATACTACAGCTAAATTTTGTTAACATGATCACCATGAAAAAACTACCTCAAGCCTAATCATAACTCGAACAACTATAGCAGATAACAGAGCTAACATTAAACTTACAGCATTGCCAGCCTCCGCCAATACAGAATTTGTAGAACACGCCCCACAAATATAGCCATAATGTCACCAAACTAGACTCGATTCAACTGATGCAGCACACACAAATTCAGCTGATCAAACTAGACATAGACAAAACACCAAAGACAACAGTACTAATGACCAGTTTGTAAAATAAACGCGCCAGCTGGATCATAGTCCAACAAAGTTTGACATTACTGTCTAAGACGCCGTTAATGGACCTATACGGTCGCATCTGACAACGGGTGAATTTCTGCAAATACTTCTCCGTCATGAAACATGTTTGTGCCTGAAGAGTCACAACGTAGACAACACAACACCACTGTACGTAGCACATGGACACAACCAATGGTTCCTAGCTCAGCTCGTCCTTCAGTGTGTTGATACGAGCACAGATCTTGAGAGCAGGACCAAGTTTGATGTTCATCGTCGTCATGAGGTGGTCCTCCTTGAGAAGCATCAGCGCCTGGCCATCAATCTCCTGCCGACTGAACTCGTCCGCGTACACGCAGCAGCCGGGCAGATCCTGGATGAACTGTAGCACTTCACTCACCTGGAGCAGACGGAAGCAATAATTAGTGGCAGGAAAGTGAAGATGTTTCTCTTGTTTATGGCAGTTGTTAGTGTCCATTGGTACAGTGATGTCGCTAGATAACAGACTTGTGCATGTCCCACATGGCTTGGGTATAAACAAATAACTAAACAAATACCAAATGGTGGTTATCAATGTTTCTTGGCCAATTCGCAACTTCACCTGAACAATATTGCCTTCTTTACAGGAAAGTAGTCTTCTTTTAAACAATAAAACCTAAGGAATAATACAAACCATTGCTATGAATAATCTATCTGCCACTACTGTCACAGACGGTCAATGCCCAGGCCACGGTGAAGCACTAAATAAGCTAATCTTGTCATGTAAACGCAGAAGTTGAAGCCGACAAATTAGCTATGTACAGTTTGTTCAACCATTCACATCACAAACCCAGCTTTACGCTAGACACAACTCACCGTCCACTGAGATGGATGCTTCCTGCTAGGTGGCAGCACCTCCTCACCCTCTACCTCCATGTCGGTGACACGTTGGAGCTCGGGGGGCGAGCGTGGACTTGAGCTCTCCTCATGACCACTGCAGGAGCCACTGGGCTCTGACGACTCTGTACTTGACTCCGGCACAGAGGGTGCTGACGTAGCCCCAGCATCATCATCTATGATATGGCGGTTCTCTTCTCCGCTATCAAAACCAACGTCCGTCTGAAACATACAGTGTGTCAGTGTCGCTGCAAGAGGACAGCTGTGTCACCACACAAACTTATCTTAGTATCTGTGTTTTGTTTTTGAGACAAACTCACTTCTGTGTTTTATCCTGAGAATGTAGATGGAAACTCGTACATGATATGATTAAGAATCAAACATCATAAATGGTTGCAAAAGGTTAAATCTTTATTGCAGATTCTGAAATTTCATCCATTCAGAAATGTTGCTCTAATTGGCCTTTATTGCATTTTGCCCCGAAATCCTTCATTTATATTTTAACGTTGTGCAAAACTGGACAGTTATTACAGTGAATTAAATACTGACAAATCAAACCAGTTTTCATTTGTGATTTCTCACCCTCTGTAGGGGGCCGCTACTTATTCGCCCTCCGCTCTGCTTCCATATCTTCATGTGACTCGAGCGTTTCTTGCGCACATATCGCGCCCCCGATGTTGTCTTGAACAGGGCCATGCGACGTGAACAGCCAACATTGTAGCGTTTGGCACACGCCATCGAACAGAAGCGTTTTGAACGGCGAAATTTGTAGGCAAAGTCAATCTTGCCACAAAACTCACATTTCAGCTTGGTCATGTTTCCAGAACCTGCAGAGAGTGACACGGGGCGGTGAACTAAACACATCATTTATCTTGTCTTTTCCCAATGTCCCTTCAGTTAAACCTACAGCGCACTGAAGAACATGGAATAAAATGATCAACTTTGTATGAATGTATGGTGGCTGATGTATAAACCAATGTAAAAGAAACCGTTCTACACGCAATGTTAGTTTCATAAGACGATGTTAAGTGTTTGCACAATTTATTCTAGTTTTGGTTTTGAACCCCAGTCCAACACTCTACTGCAGCCATCATCATGTAATTGCACTGTCACACACAACACTTTTCACTCTTCATTCCACCTGGCCATTTACAATTTGTTAGCCACAAACAAGAAAATTTACAATTTGGCAAACAATTTCTTAGCCACAAACAACCCGGTTCATCCCTCTAGTCAGGTCACTGCGGGAGTTTTACGACTAGAGTGAGTTTCACTCACTTACCTTTCATGATTCCTTCTAAATCAAATATTGTGCTCCCTCCGTTTTTGCTAGCTTCACTAACTCATTAGCCCACATAAATGTTATGATTTGATGGACCCCAGCAACATCTTTAGATTCTCACAACAGAGGTCTGATAACAAAAGCAGGAGGAGGAGGCATACCGTGCCTGCGGCTCTGTGACTTGGACCGAGACTTCATCTTGGGAAGGACGGACGCCGTGTCAGGAGCACTGATAGTCTCCTGTGTCGGCTGCACTGATGCAGACTCGCCATTCTTCTCAGAAGTAGCTGGTGGTTGACATGTAGCAGAGTCTGTGAGCAGGGAGGACCTCTCCACCTGTACCCACATGCACAATATCGACTCAGTCATAAAACAACAGTAACATAGAATTAGGACGGGAGAGAGCTCAACTAATGAATGTGCAGGAGAGATTTCTTGGTAAACTGGCATATGACTGCGCTGTTAACACCTTGGAGGAAAGTTATGATGTGTATTTCCTTGTGATCTCCGAACAGTTCGTTAGACCAAATCATAATTTTTGCAGCCACGAATGCTAAAAAAAGTAGCACGACATATTTTCTCACAGAGAATGCCTAACTACAGTGTCCTTTATAATGTATTCATCGTGATTCCTACAGCAGACGCACAGGAAGACAAAACTAGCAAAAGGTACAAAATGGAAAGACGTATGCTGACTCCAACTAGAATTACAGCTCCTAAATACTTTGCTAGATTAATCATATGTAATAGTTAATAAACATTAGTAGTAGTAGTAGACAGACACTCACAGGGAATGGTTCTGCCGCCTCCTGAATAATGAACCCTTCAATAACGTGAGTGAGTATATGCGGTTTCACAATCGCCCGCTGTTTCTTATTTCCACTCGTCGTAGTGGCTCCCCCAGTGGCAGTCAACTGAGACAACTTCGGCTGCTCGGCCGCCGTTCCAATGGCAGGAATCACTGTCTTTGCCGATGTTGTGGCGACCACTAGCTTATCTGCAGCTTTGCCGTTGGTGTGACACAGAACCTGCACTATGCTGCTGTTGGCCACAGGGGTGGGTGAGGGCGCCACTAGCATGCTGGTGCTTGCCTTCTGTGTTGCTTGTAACGGGGCGCTGCTCATTTTGGCGTCACACTTCGTGGCGTCAGATTTCTTCATTTGCTGCACAGGTTTTGGTTGAACTTTTGCCGTCGGTGGTTGACAACCACCGGCGGTGGCACCGCTCCACGAGTGGTGCTGTTGCTGCACCATGTTTCGACCCACTGCAGATGTCTTTGATGTTTGATTCTTGGGCGTGCGCACTTTAGCCATCTGTTTACTGTGGCTGGTCTGGACGCCCTTGCTAGTAGCGCCCCCTTGTGTCGCAGAAGCGACCGACAGCATTCTCTGAGATGTCTGCACTGGTGTTGTGGTGCGCGCAATGTGGGGCAGAATGTTTGGTACAGCTATGAAGGACACAAGGAGGGAAACATATAAACCAAATAAAGAGCACAACAGCATAGCACAATGGACTCCACTTAATAGAATCGACCATTTAGTAGAATCTAAATATTGGATGGGATGGTATCATTCCCTATTCCTGCTGTTTTTCGGAAATTCGCTTTTAAGTGTATCAGCCAATTAATAGAATGAAATTGCTCTGTGATGGTTAATTATACAAACTTGTAATTGTTAGAGTACATATCAGTTCTTGTATACTACACACCAAACAGATTGTGAATCACTGACAGCTTATCCACCAGTGTACCATATTTAATTACTACGTCTTGCATTAACTTCTATGCTAATTAGTAAAAGTGCATGCCTTGAATTACATGTTTATAACAATCACATTTCAACACTTTTCCAGAAGCTTTTCAATGATACGTACTTGGCAAATTTGTACAGATTGCACGTGTACAGAAACTAGGTAGACATGAGCTAAAAACAACACCCAGCATAATAACGTTTCTGCCCCACACACCTTTCACACCCTGCCCTGGCACGACAGTGCGCAGCTGACCCCTGACATCTGACCCCGACTTGCCAAGGGTCGGCGCCACAGCTTGGACATTACCAATGACCGTCTGAGGTTGTAGAATGGGTCCTGTGGTGCGGATGTAGAGGGGCTGGGTGCTGAGGATGGTCCCTGTCTGGGAGGCCAGTTGCTGGGCAAGGGGGATGTTCTGTTGCAAGGAAGCGATAGCCTGAAAGCAATGTCCACATTACAAAACAACGTGTCAATGCTACCACCAGGTACCATATTAGTAATGCAAGTAAAACGATCAGTGTCCTGGTGAACAAATCTAGAACGACCAGTGTCCTGGTGAACAAATCTAGAACGACCAGTGTCCTGGTGAACAAATCTAGAACGATCAGTGTCCTGGTGACCAAATCTAGGACGACCAGTGTCCTGGTGAACAAATCTAGAATGACCAGTGTCCTGGTGAACAAATCTAGAACGATCAGTGTCCTGGTGAACAAATCTAGAACAATCAGTGTCCTGGTGAACAAATCTAGAACGCTCAGGGTCCTGGTGAACAAATCTAGAATGATCAGTGTCCTGGTGAACAAATCTAGAACGCTCAGGGTCCTGGTGAACAAATCTAGAATGATCAGGGTCCTGGTGAACAAATCGAGAACGATAAGTGTCCTGGTGAACTAATCTGGAATGATCAGTGTCCTGGTGGACAAATCTAGAATGATCAGGGTCCTGGTGAACAAATCTAGAACGATCAGTGTCCTGGTGAACAAATCTAGAACGATCAGTGTCCTGGTGAACAAATCTAGAACGCTCAGGGTCCTGGTGAACAAATCTAGAATGATCAGTGTCCTGGTGAACAAATCTAGAACGCTCAGGGTCCTGGTGAACAAATCTAGAATGATCAGGGTCCTGGTGAACAAATCGAGAACGATAAGTGTCCTGGTGAACAAATCTAGAACGATCAGTGTCCTGGTGAACAAATCTAGAACGCTCAGGGTCCTGGTGAACAAATCTAGAATGATCAGGGTCCTGGTGAACAAATCGAGAACGATAAGTGTCCTGGTGAACTAATCTGGAATGATCAGTGTCCTGGTGGACAAATCTAGAATGATCAGGGTCCTGGTGAACAAATCTAGAACGATCAGGGTCCTGGTGAACAAATCTAGAACGATCAGGGTCCTGGTGAACAAATCTAGAACGATCAGGGTCCTGGTGAACAAATCTAGAATGATCAGTGTACTATCATAAAAACTTTAAAACAATGTTTCTTGTGCATTTGTGTCTTGTAGGTTGAACAAGGACCTGAAAGCAAAACCGGAATAAAACAATTTACAATGAAGCAATCATGATTTTAGTGTACTGAACACCTCAACAAAGAGCCAGGTATAAACACAAAGGTATGTTCTTATATAGCGTGGTATGCAGTCCTTGGGACTGCTCAAAGTGCTTTACACTTCACCCATGGCAGACCGGTTCATTCCAAGTCATTTCGACTCGCATTCAGTAAGGCTGCAATTACTGCACAGAGTATTCGTTCACACAGCCACCTCTGTCTGTAGCCAGGTAGTAGGTACACACTTATACAGTTGAACAAACTGGAGCAACGACTAGCTAGTAGTAGAAGGTACACACTTATACAGTTGAACAAACTGGAGCAACGACTAGCTAATCACTAAGCCACCGCACCCCGCAAGTAAACAAGTCTGTTCATTCAGTTATTGAAAGCAATACCTGGAAGTGGTTGAGCATGGCCTGGTTGCCACTGAGCAGCTGGGCATTGTTAGTCACCAGTGTTGGTTGGTTGCTGAATCGGATCTGTGTCGGACTCTTGATCATCTGACTGTTTTGGCCAACGATGGGTGACTTGGGCTGACCAACAAGACTCGCTTGGGTGGGCAGAACTCCTGCAAGACCAGCAGAAACACTTTAGATGTGTTTGGTGAGGGAAGTGTAACTCCACAACCATACATTATGCTTATTGTGAGAACACACCATCGTTAAATAAAGTTGGCTTGCTCTACAAACAACTACTTGCATCAGAGAATAAAGAAAAAGCACTTCAGATACGGGACATCGGAATGACTGACCACCATCGACTCTGCTATTAATACTTTGGATTGAAGCTCAAAAAAAGAGATACATCAACACTCCTATGTAACTGGTTCTATTCGTAACGCTTTGGATTGTAGCTCCAAAAAGAGATACATCAACACTCCTATGTAACTGGTTCTATTCGTAACACTTTGGATTGAAGCTCAAAAAGAGATACATCAACACTCCTATGTAACTGGTTCTATTCGTAACACTTTGGATTGTAGCTCCAAAAGAGATACATCAACACTCCTATGTAACTGGTTCTATTCGTAACACTTTGGATTGTAGCTCCAAAAAGAGATAAAACAACGTTCCTTCTACATAACTGGTAATTTAGCTGAACTTTGGAAATACAGTCACTGGTGGGACTTATAGTCTTAATTCTTGTTTTCTTCTTTGTATTTTGTACATATGTACATAGACATTTAATAAATATCATGAAACAACCCACCTAGCTGCCCAATAACCACTGGCTGCCTCTGCAGCAGAGGTTTTTGACCAAACATTGCTGCAGTAGTCTGTTGCTGCGGGATGACCGTCTGTTGCTGCGGGATGACCGCTTGTTGCTGCGGGATGACTGTCTGTTGCTGCGGGTTGACTGTATAAACGGCTTCCATTGAGCATGATTTTTTCAAACTATTTAGTTATGGCCATAAGTCGTTTAAATGCAACTCATAAAAATGGGCCCCAATAAATCTGCTTTCCTCAAATTTATTATTTGGCAGTGTTAAACAATAATTTATTCATCTGTAAAATTGAACATCTTTAAAAAAATCTATCAACTATGCCAAAAAATGTCTGGCATTTGCAGCTACTGGGTAAGAGTGATACAGTGGAAGTTAGTCGCATTTTAGGTAGTCATTCATGAACAGTCATTTATACAGCATATATAATCCCATCAATAAAAAACAGGAAAGAAACTAAACATTGACTGAAATTCAACGACAGATAAAATTCACCCAGACTGCAGCAAGTCTTAACTTTACTTCACTGTGCCACACATTTGACAAAGGTTCCATTAAATTTTGATGGACTAAATATTTCTTTAAAAAATCTCAAATCACTTGGAATAGTTAAGCAACAAAAACATACTGCTAAGATATGATAAATACAGTGAAGTTCCACCAGTAACACTGAATATTATAAACTGTCTCTCATGTGATGTAGGTAGAGAGTTCGCATTAGTTCGCTATCTGAATGCATCTACAAACCTGTGGCAGCTTTGCCGGCCATGGGTTTGGCTGTTTGCGAGGCTGCTCCGCCACTCTGAGCCACCACCACGGACTTCATCTGACCGGCCTGCAAGTAGACACCGGTCGCTCACTGGTCACTTGCACACAGCATTGGACTCACTTTGAAGATTGACCAGAATTTTTTTATTTTATTTATTAGTTTAGTGAAAATTTAGGTGCTCCTGTATGCTGAATGCCACACTGGTGATACGACCAGTTTATATTTAAACTTACTATTTCTGGTATATTTGACAATATTGCAATATTTTGTTTCATATTTCATTATCTCCATTTTCTAGTTGTGATATTAAATGCCATTTAAATACAAGAGCATATGATGTTTAAATGTACTTAACAACATCCCTTGAACTGACCCTATTTTAATATCTTATGTTACCAATGACAGACAAATACATAAAGAGCCAAGCATGGTTTCAGACTGTGATATCAACCACCTGCATTACTGATTACTGACATCACTTACCTGAGTCACTTGGGGTAGTGGCGACTGAAGTGTGACGTTTGACACCGGGCCAATAGACCCTGGTTTGTTAGGCCCGACGGGGGTTAGGGTGAGTTGAGGGCTGATTCCCTGGGCCTGCATCGCTGCTACAAGATAACATGCAAGCAGCAATGATTACGGGCCGAGTCCTTTGATTACAATAAAACTCTTCATCATGACATCAGCAGTTTCTGCACCTCAGAAAATGCTTATTACGACTATATTGCCACAAAACACAATTATTATTCCAATTAAAGAAATCTTATTATATTTATTATTACATTACTGAATATTGTTGTCAAGTTTATAATTACAGAAATCTGATTCACAAAATCACACAGCTGTTGCCATGTTCTAATACAATTACAGCTTATGATGCAACTGATTACAATGAATTAACATTACAATCGGCTATAATTATATATTTATAATAAGATGCAATAATTTTTTTACACAAATACTTGACATGCAGCTTAACCCAGATTGTGTTGTGAATCTAAGTTTAAACAAATGCATGACCTTACAAAACTATGTGAAATGGGGCTCACCCTGGACCGCGTTGTGGAACATGAACTGTTGCTGCACCATGTAATGTTGCTGCTGAAGGAACGACGGCGATTGAATGGGCTGATGTATCACCTGAACATGTGGCAACGAGGCTCGCACCACTGTGCTGGCAGGCGGAGCCACCTGAACCTGTGAGACAGCTGTTTGCACAGGCATCTGACACGACACCAGTGGCTGGAAAGCAACAGTTGATAATGTATAGTACTGTATACAGGGAGTCATAAGTGTATCACCTGTATTATCTATTCTGCCACTGTGTAATTTTTAAATTGAAGAAATTATCTATCCTGTGTAATTTTTAAATTGAAGAAAACGTAGCTTTGTTGGAATTGGCTGGTAAGTTGAGATGCCCACTGAACCAAGTGACAAAATAAACATATTTCTGTGCAGGTTTACACAAATCTAACAAAATAAACAATAATCTTATTATTATTTAAACGTAGTAAAACAGACATTACATCATATGTATACAACAGTTAATACATAATAAGTAAGTGGTAAGGTGTAAACTGTGTAATTATAAATGTCATTAGTTTTATCGGTTTTTTAATTATGCAAAATATTTGCAAAAAAAAACGTCATCAATACAAATAAGACAATATAGTGATATATCAATAACATTTATACACCAGTTATTTATGCAAAACAATTACCACAACATGTTCTAGTACGACTAAGTAATAGTAATATCTGCTGTCAGTTTAATTAAGAAGTGCATATTTTTTTCAAATCACCAAAAATATTGACTTTAGTCATTACATCTGGTAGGGCTCAAAATAGTGGATATCCAAAACGGTAAACACTTTATGGGGGGGGGGGTCAAGGCTGATTATGGGTGTGACTTCCATCCTCTCGCCGATCATATGACAAAGTTATGAAATTTCACCAAGGGTGAAATTTGTGACTTTTCGGCATTTCCATTTTGACTTCAATAAATTCTGCATGCACAATTAAATAATTTAATAGTTTGGCTAATGATTTCACAAAAACTACATACAAAAGTTGCACAAATAAGCTAGCATGTCGTAGTGGATACTCGGGAGGTATGAATTTTCGCAAAATGAATTTGAAATAAGTCAAGCAAAAAATGTTATTGATGAGGTACCTTTAAGTTATCAGTAATATTAGTAACAGAGGGCTGATGACATTGTTCCGTTACCATGGTGATGGCACACTGCTGAGACTGGTTGACGTGGATTGTGGTTGGCGTATGGCATTGTGTCGGCACTACTGTTGTGGTTGTGGTCGTGGTAGGAGAGGGTGCACTAACTGTTACTGCCTCCGATGCGGGACAGCTGACACTGGCACCGGTGGTTGAGCTTATGTCCTCCGGCATCGCAGCAAGTTTCACCTGCATAAAAAGCACACACACAGTGACATTATGTTTTATTCTAATATGATCCATAGTCATGTGAGATGTAGCCTTTGTTTTTTATCAACTGATCAAGTATCTTACACACATCTTTAGAGTTGGCACTAAAAATGCAGCAAACATATCATCATTCAACATTAATCACTGCATCAAGTGGAATAAACAGAAAGTGGTGCCATCATAGGGATTTCTTAAAGGTCATATCCTGGGATTAAATGTGCAATGTTCCTTAATGACAAATGTTTGATGCACTTTCAAATGATGATATTGTCAAATATGTTATGTACTGAATAAGAAATATGTTATGTACTTAAATTTGCCGCCTCATGGAAAGTGCCAAGCGATACAAGCAATAGATTTGTGTCAGCTGTGTGACATCAAGTGTAGAACACAGAAGTAGTCCTTGAGAACGTGTGGCGGCCTAACTGTGATTGACAGCTGTACAATGGTTCATAAACAATGGCGGCTGACTCCAGTAGTTCTGCGATCGATGTCAATTTTGACACAGAGAACGATGCATTTGATGATGAAATACATTTTGGAGACAGTGGGATAACGTTCAACTGGTGGTGGCCCAGCTGTTGACAAGTTGATAGCATTGACCTTCTTGTGGTGGTACTCGTAACTCAGTATACATCTCAAGAAATTGAAGATGCCTTGACGTCTGTCTTTTGCAGCCCATCTTCCACAGCATTTATGCCTCAAAGTTGTCATGAAATGTGTACCATAAATTATGTTATTTGCCATATCATGGGTCAAGTCTGATCTCCTATTTAAAAAAAGTTCCCATTTCTGCAAAAAATTGTATCTCGGGGAAATCTATGCATCAAATGGCCAGTCAAATTGAAATTGCCACAGTTTTTGACAATACATTTTTCACTACTTTCCATGTTTAGACTATGACCTGTCACTGTTTAAAATAAATTTCATCAATGTTTTGGCCACCGTGTAGTTTTGGATTTGCCATAACATTGAAGAACACATATATACATATATATTTATATAGTTTTTATGTACATTTATTTGAACAAGATATGGCTTGCAGCTAGTGTTGTGTACTATATGGCTCTACATGGTATATGTAAGTTTTTTTCCTGGAGCATCTAAAAAACATACCATTGAAAGACTATGCTAAGACTTTCCTTTTATTCACAGGCACATTGCCAATTTACAGCTTGTGTTGCACCTTAATAACTACTATCATAATTTAAACTCATTCTTAATTTATTTCCCCCTAAACCTGACAAGAGAACACACATTCTGCACATTACGTGCAGGAAACGCATTCGTGTGGATATAACAGTGGCACCACACTGTGGCCATTGAACGACATATAGGATTTGCTCTTAGAGCACGCCATGATGTGTTGAATGCGTTGTCTATTCGTTCAAATTTGGTGACTTTTACGTAGTTGTGGAAGCCTCAAGTATTGTCAATTGATGATGTCACATATCGTATGGAATACCAGTTCGACTTAATAAAATATAAGTTTCAAAACTGCATAAAAATACTGTTACACTGGTATATCGCCATACGGTACACAGCACTACTGCAGCAAAGCTGACAAAATATTACTAAACGTCCAAGTAATAATGTTAGTCTTTAAATCATATGCCCACACAGCCACAGGTGTAAGATAGAAAAAATATCACAGCATGGTAATTATTAATTCACATCAATATAAAATTTTTTACCGTTGAATAATAATTTATTTGCATGGGCATGGATGATGGTATGGTTTGTTTACATAATACATATTGAAAAGAACGATCACAATTGGGTCTAATAGTAATACAATACTAGTAATGGCTAATGCGGCGACTTCCATTGTATTTCTTTTGAACGCATCCAAAATATAGCAACACTTAGTTGTGGTATAATCGTGTTATACCGTTAACACACTAGACATCGGTTGCAACCAATAGTGATGTCCAGTGTGTCTCCAACTTTTTGGCCATATCAGTTCCATCCATTCCATCACTACGTCCTGCTCGTGAGCAGGACTGAAATTGTCTATCGGATGGATCCTAACCGCTTATTGTAAGTGTAGCACCAAAGTAGCAGCGGCTATCGGTTAGCCTCGACTTGATACGAGTCAGGTTACATGTATACACGCCAGCATTGCTACGCGTCATCAGGCAGTCACATGATCTGCACACCATGGACACAAAATGGAGCGGGACATTTTTCTCTATGAAATTTTATTTTATTTCTGCACTGCTTGAAAGCTGTCATTTCTTCAGAGATGCGTTCGAACACTTGTTTCGACGCATTCCAACCAGCTGCCCCTGGATTTCAACATTCGCCCAAATGTCAATGATACTTCGGCATTCGTCCAATTAATGTTCGACGGTTTACATTCCTCGTTGCCGGTAGACACGTCTGCTTCAGAATCCATTTTGTCGTCGAACGAACACCACATGGGTCAAGGTTAGCAATCAATCCCGGTGGGCACCGGTGACGGGGGTTATTTTTAGGGCTCTAGCGCTCGGTTCCAGCGTCTGCGGGTGTAGTGAGTCAACGCCGACGGTGATAAATCCCGTCCCGATAGCAAATCTCAATAGGTTGCAACCGATAGCAAGAAAACGATGTCTAGTGTGTCAACGGTATTAGTTAGACATAATATAACAGTAAACGTGAGACGTTGCCACAGCCCCCAGCTCATGTCAGGGACGAGTGCAGTGCCAGTGGCGGTGCCACAGACACAGTGTCAGTGGCAGTGGGTCAGAGTTGGTCAGTGACAACACGACTGTTTTGTCTATGGTACAATGTGTGGATATCTGTCACGCAACCTCGTTACTGTCAGATAGTTGTTATGTTACCACAAATACTCTTCTGAGACGACACATACCAATTGTAAAATGTGTTTTCCATCCGCCGGTTAATGCTAGAATACGTTGAACTCTGTGAAAACATTCGTCTTTGTCATTTGTGTGTAGGTGGCGCTGCGAAAATGTTCGAGATGATAACCATGATGGCTGCGTTCCGTGTTCAGACCACTGGTTTAGACGGCTTCAACAAAGTTTGAAGATTATTTGCACTCAATTTGACCCAAAAAGCCCCCAAAGACAAAGGGAGTTCCCGTGCACATTTTTGAAATATTTTACATAGCAACAACTACGTCAGCATCAAAATTAGCAAAATACTAGTCATAACACGATATTTATTTAATATAAAAATATAATATTTACAGGAATGTTGCAATTTTATATGTTCATATTATATAAAGTATACAATCTCAAATATGCATATAAATTGTAAAAATAGTGTTTTATGTAACTTATTAATTCACGAGAAAAACACATTTTAGCTCAATTTCGTCAATATTTGGCCCACAGGAGTAATGTCACTCCCATAAAACTTGGCAAAAATGTTAATTTATTGCTTATTTCTATAAAAAGAAAAAACTGGGGGCTTAATTTAAGTCACACTAATTAACCTATTGCTATCGTTGACATGTAGAGATATGTTATGTATGCAAATGTAATTATTTACAAGTAAAATTAATAGAATTATTACACAAGTAAACTGTTATTGTGTTGAAAATATAATACAATATATTATATGGAATACAACGTTGCGTTTTCAGTTTGTATTATCATATAAAGCAACTTTTTGTTATGAGTGTATGTATCTTTTGATCACGCACAATACAACACACACACTTACTGGCACACATCGCACGTACGCACCCACCCACGCACGTACGCACGCACGCACGCGCACGCACGCACGCACGCACGCACGCACGCACACACACACACACACAGCTGTGTGTACACTTGCTGTATGAATGCGACTCAGACGGTGTACACTAAGCTTGCAGTACTTACTTACCCTCTCGTCAACGTAGTTGGCGTATAAGGACACAACGCTTGCAGCGTGAAAACGACTAAAACTTCCACGATTATGTGCACGCTTTCAGTGTGAATGCGACTAAAACTTAGCACGATTGTATATACGCGTGCAGTGTGAACACTACTAAAACTTCTACGATTATGTGTGCGCTTTCAGTGTGAATATGACACAAACTTATCCACGACTGTTTCTGCTACGCTTGTAGATGTACATAAACACACACAGCAGAAGCAACAGCAGAAGCAGCAGCAGCAGCAGAAGCAGCAGAAGCAGCAGAAGCAGCAGAAGCAGCAGAAGCAGCAGAAGCAGCAGAAGCAGCAGCAGCAGCAGAAGCAGCAGCAGTAGAAGCAGCAGAAGCAGCAGCAACAGAAGCAGCAGCAGAAGCAGCAGCAGAAGCAGCAGCAGCAGCAGAAGCAGCAGCAGTAGAAGCAGCAGAAGCAGCAGCAGCAGAAGCAGCAGCAGCAGAAGCAGCAGCAGTAGAAGCAGCAGAAGCAGCAGCAGCAGAAGCAGCAGCAGCAGAAGCAAGCAGAATCACCACCCGTCGTCTTCGTCGTTGGATGGAATGGAAGCATCACATATATTATGCTCCCTCCAGACTTCCTTGTTGTGCATCATTGAGGAGACCACATCTTGCTCAAATCCTACATCTCTGTACGCAAGGGCTTTCATGTCGCGCCAAAGCACGAGTCACGACTTGTGTATGCTTGCCGAGTGTGACTACAGCGTATCCACGATTATGTATGCATTTGCAGTAAGAATGTGGCTAAAACGTATTCGCAACTGTATACGATTGCAGTGTGAATGTGACTAACATTTACCCTCGACTGTGTACACACTTATCCACGATTAGCTTTAGCTGTGGGCACACTGGCAATGTGAATGTGTATAAAACTTATCCCAAACTGTGCGCACGCTTGCAGTGTGAATGTGTTCAACCTCAACATTTCTTCAGTATTCCACAGTTACCTCCCACTCTACCTTTTCTCTAGAGTCTAGATCGATGTATACTAGTAGTATGTACACCTTTTAGTTCACGAATCTTTCCCTGATATCTTCTGACCTTGGGTCTCCTTCCTTTAATTTATCACCCCTCTAAATGCATTTCCACTCTCCCCTTCTAATGATTTCAATTGCGCCTGTTTCTGCACCTATTTAATTGCATCACTTCATCTCACAGTTCTGCAGCCTCTATTTTACCAAGATATAGGGTAACCTGGTACAAAGGGGCCCCCTAAGGAAAACATGGGGCAAGACGGCCCTCTGCCTGGGGCAAGACGGTCAATAGCTCCCTCCCCGTGGGTTTCGCTTATATGAACGAACCACTGCCTAAATATAAAATGTGTACATGTAAATTATACGATAGCAATATATTAGGTTATTATAGTTGTTAAATTTAAATTGCAGTTAACATATCATATACACCTTGCAATCCATACATAATATAATATAATATTGGCTTAGTAATATTCGCTAACAGTAGGCTGATAATTTCATGGTTTCAGAAATACTTGCTCAATGAAACAGTGCAGGAGTAGCAAGCCATTTAATAATTGTTGGGGTGGCCCATTGGGGTGGCTATGGCTTCACACATTTCTAGCACACACAAAAGGGAATTTTTCAGATACGTGAAGGCAGACAACAAATGTTATCTTAGATGTTATCTTAGATCAAGAGTTGCAACTCGTATTGAATTCAAAGTACGTTCATCACACCCCACCATAGTCTGTTTCGAACAGAATTTCTTAATTCTTTTTTCAAATTGTCAATTGCCATATGGAAACAAGCGGACTCTTTGTTCAAATTTCGGTAAACTAATCAACTAGTTCGTGTTGATTTTCCTGTTACTTTATGGCACCAAACAGCTTCATCACAATCTGCTTCCTTTTCTAATTCTATTTCGTAAGCCTGAATGGATGTTTAATATAGAACATAACTCCCCCTCCCCTTCTTCCTATTCGATCTCTCCTAAACATCACGTATACTGTCAGTCGTAATTCAGCATCTGCTATGTCTTTTTTCCCTTAGCAAAACAATGTATATAATTTTAATAAAATAATCTATATGATTTTTGGGGGACAAAGCTGTGTGGAATTAAGAAAATTTTCTATATATTTTTTATAGAATATTATATAGAATTGTTATGGAATATTCCGTATAATTTTTTTTATAGAACATTTTATTATGCTCTGGGACATTCTGTAATATTATATGCATATCTATGGAAAATTAAAGTAGACATAAACTATTTCAATAGGATCTGTAGTATTATATAATTTTCTATGCCAAAACCTCTGTTGAATTCTATTAATTTCTATAGAATTGTTTAGAATTAATGGGGAGCCGCACTTGACGGTAGGGCCAACGGGGAGCCGCACTCGACGGTAGGGCCAACGGGGAGCTGCTCTTGACGGTATGACCACCATGGGTCGCTCTCGACGGTGCCACCACTGGGTAGCCGTGCAATCTAAATTAAGTTGACAAACACGAAACGCGCACACAATCATCCAGGGATGATTTCTGAAAATTGTGTAGTTACACAAGTTATCTCAAAAGTGGGTTCGTTAGAATCCCCCTAACCTTCCCAAAGGACAGGCCTGGTTTAATGAATTAGTTTTGTGACCACAATAAACCGGCGGTAGATGGCGTCGCTGCACGCGTTGCTGCAGCGCAGATCTAGGAGCGCAGGCAAACGGATGGGATATCACAGACAGACGAGTGAGCGAGCACGAAGGAAGACAACGCATTTCATTGAAACAAAACAGTATTTTCTTTCAAAGTGACACATATAAGTTACACGGATTTTTCTACAGCT
>OY759267.1:39432938-39535438 GCA_963662155.1 Lamellibrachia columna | reverse complement strand
TTTTATACATGTTCATATCCAAATTATCTCCCTATTTCCTGCGATTAAACTTAACATATTTTAACATTTATTCTCGTCATTGTCAACCTGTAACTATGACGTCATTATTACACTTACTTGTAGGTGACGCCCAGGTAGAGTTTCGTGCAGCGCCACAGTCAACATTTTCCACTTTGGCCTTCAAAGAATAAAATAAATTTCGAGTGTGACATCTTAACATATATCTAAGCACAACAACAGGACTGTATCTATGTTAAGCCTGTAAACAGTTGGTTACCAGCAAATTTTTGTAAAATGTTGTTATTCTTTTCATTAGAATTCCTGAGCACTGTGTCGTGCGTATTTTCTAAGAAGTTCCTGAAACCGCGTCTGTAGAACTGAATATACAGACATGATTATGCAAATGTCGTAAAGTAAACCAAGGCACTTATTTCTGCAGCCGAGTGGACGCAAAAAGCCGATTGGAATAAGTTGCCGAAACGAACGATGGAGCGACAACTCGCCGCCTCAGAGATGAGTGATCGGACTACGGCGTCACCCAGTCTTGTTATGGAGCAGTATTGCACGAAAACACAGCTCACCTTTTAATGGGATTGATGACGTTGACGAAGAAGATGGCTGGCATGCCTGCATCCGCTCCACCAGCCATCACCACACCGAGGGGTCCGTCAAACGGCATCCGTTCAACTCTGCAACTCGCCACATGTCATCCGTCATATATAGACAATGAACAATGCCATCCATACATGAACTCCTTGCTTACGTATCCTCTTCGTCCCCTAGTTGGTGCATAAGGCCACTTGGTAGCTTCCGCCATTTCTTACGATCTCTGGCTTCCCCGCCATCTTCCAAGAACTCCATCACAGTTGGATTCTCTCTACTGAAAAAATAACTCCCCACCACCTTACAATCACCCGAAACCATAGCTACCTTCCACACAAATCTAAGGACATATTTTTCGAAATTGCATTTCGGTCCTTCATCCTGATGATGAATTTTGCGTGTCCCTGTTCAAGGTATCATGCTGGTATCATTCTTGTTTGTTGTACCTATGAGCTCGGTTTCCTTCGGATTTAGGCGCTGAATTATTGTCATGAAAACGCTTTAATTCTACCAGTGAATTACACAGCCTTTCCACCGCAATGGAACCATGGAGAGACAAGGAAGTGAATATCAGACGGAAAGAATTCTTGCTCCGATGACCAGTGCGTACTAGGACCTAACTACAAGTTCGCATGAGCTCTCAGTGTCGCTCAAAGTTGACGCCTTTATCGGCGAACAATAATAATTAAATCAAAACAAGTCACCGACCGAAAACCCGAAGGAAGACGGCAGGCGCATTGGGTTGAGTCATGAACGCGCTTTGGTCATCAATGATTGACCGCTGTTAACACTAGTGTCAGTGTTAATGTGAGAGTATTTATAATTTAACGTATTTCAGATTGTCTGCGGTAGTCTTACACCCGCGCCGAGAGAGGATTGACCTGTGGTACTCACAGGGGCGGCTTCGTATGCGTGTAGTTTGACACGCGTCCTATGCGTGGAATAATCTTTTTGTAGAGCAGATCCCGGTACGCTTCCAGCAGATCCTCCTGGAATGAGATGAACGGCTTCATCGTAACAACACAATAAGACAAGCTTACATCTATTGAGCCGAAATTCTCAAGAACCCGAGCTCTGTACCGCATCAGAACCAAATGGTTAGCCAGTCTCAAATCAGTTTACAGCATACATTCGGGAACAGTTGTGTGAGTTGGCTGGGGAGCTACGGAGGACGCGCAAAGACAAAAGATGGGTCATCAAGTGACGACGACATTGTGTTATATTTATTGCAGACTTCAAGCCAGCAGGGAGTGAGTTCCATAAAGTTGGCGCGACAATCGAGAAAGCTGTAGTTCCAACTTTTGTTTAATCGTGTGAGTAAGAATTAAACCAGAACTAGACGATCGAAGCTGCTTCCAAAGGCAGATACCGTCTTCATAAGTCAATAACCGGATTGTTCTGATCAGTTGTTAATCAAGCTCTATACCCCGTGACCATAGACTCTACCCCAACAATCCCTCCACAACACCGAGGAGACACCGAGGAGACACCCAGGAGACACACAGGAGACACCGAGGAGACACGCAACATACCTCACTTCTGTAGACGAATTTGCTGGCGCCGTGAACGTATCTGATGAAATTGTGAAGATCTCCCGAAAAATTCACCTGATCTTTTATCTACAACGACAGCAACGATTGTGATGCATTATTTATCGATAACATATTGTGTTTTTCACCCAAGAGTAGCATCAATAAGATGTTCGACAGAAGATTGGACACAATTGTCGTAAACTGGTGAGACTTCAAGTGAGAGACTGCATCAGCACTCGTGTGCACTGGTGTGCACTG
The DNA here is from genome assembly GCA_963662155.1 of Lamellibrachia columna. Lineage (NCBI taxonomy): Eukaryota > Metazoa > Annelida > Polychaeta > Sabellida > Siboglinidae > Lamellibrachia > Lamellibrachia columna. Next base: position 39,533,045 of record OY759267.1, on the reverse strand, counting down.
GTGTGCACTGGTGTGCACTGGTGTGCACTGGTGTGCCCGACGGATTGTGGGAAGAGAAGAAAATTAGTATAGTTATGAATTACGAAACTACACATTTTAAAGCAGAAATGTACAAATAGCTACTTTCGTTGTCAGATAATGTATTATGTCTATGACAACCTTTGTCGCATCTTCAACTGCTTCCCCCATAGCAACGTTTACTTTCTGTTTCGTTATATTAGCCCACTTATTGATATTATGTAGTTTATTCACATATTTCTTAAATCACTAAGCTACGCATTTTACTTAACTTAATTGAATATTTTTTTATTTATCTTTACTGCATTTTAAAATATACTCTCATTTGTTATAATTTAATGTTAAGCGGTACCGTATTTACTTATATCTTTATGTTTTAATCTGATGACCATTAGGATGATAAAATGTATATTTTATAAGGTTTGTCGTTAATAACTGTATTATGTTTACTGTCAGGCGACTTTGTCATTCAAGAAAATAGAAACGCGTACGTGACACGTTGAATAGCGACACACTTAACTGTGTCCACACTCACGGCTCTCATGCGTCGTCGGATGTCATCGACCTGATGTTGACCAATGGCGAAGAGTTGGGAGGGAGGCAGGTCGTAGGAGAGATGCCAGGTGAGGCAGGCCCGGTAGTAATCCATTCCCTGGGGCAGGGAGCCGACCCCCAGAGTGCGGCGGCCGCGGGGAAGGTATTCCTGAAGTATTGTGGCAACTGATATAAGTCCATCAATTGGACGTTGGCAAGTAACGTGGATAATGTATGGGTTTACAGTACGTAGTGGAGTATGTTACATTGTTTACAGTACGTAGTGGAGTATGTTACATTGTTTACAGTACGTAGTGGAGTATGTTACATTGTTTACAATACGTAGTGGAGTATGTTACATTGTTTACAGTACATAGTGGAGTATGTTACATTGTTTACAGTACATAGTGGATTATGTTACATTATTTACAGAACGTAATGGAGTATGTTACATTGTTTACAGTACGTAGTGGAGTATGTTACATTGCTGTGTTTACCGATTAGATTCACCAACGGTTATGATATCTGAACAAACCAGGGCATAATTAATACAGTAGGTTCCCTTATAACTTAAGAAGCGCTGCTTACCATTAATCGTCTCTGATTTAACCAGATTTAACCAGATTTAACCAGATTTAACCAGATTTAACCATATTTAACCAGATTGGCATCCAAAGCGAAAATCAGACGACAAGTGAACAAGGTAGTCATTGGTTTATCGAGAGTCCAACGATTATTCATCTAGCTATGTGTAACCCGTCCTTCTGCTGAGATATTTGTTAATTTTTTTTAACATGTTCACGTTGCAAGCATTTACATAATCAATACATAAATTATTACATCCATTTAACGTCCTCTATGATAATGAATACTTGGTGATTTTCACTCTTAACTGTTCCTTCACTAGTGTTCATCTCTCCTAGTCACTGCCTGAAGACATGCACGCAAACCATAGTTACCACTTCTATTCTGACTCATTGACGGGCGGAAGACCTGCCTAGCTGTTGTCTCATTATATCGCAACGAGAGCCAACAAACAGCTTAAGCCACAAACCAAGAACATGCGTCGTCCATGAAGAAACTCACCCGTCGTATGAATGTCCTGAGTGTCCGATACGAAGGCATGACCTGGTCAAGGATGACCGCTTCACCTTCCAGACGGATTTTCTCTCTGGTATTATAAGCAAAGTACAGTACAAAACTCAAGATTAAAATACAAGGCTCAGCGATACATTGCAATACAGTACAAAATAAAACTTAACAGTATTCGCAGTGACGCTCCGCTGTAGGAAGTGACGTAATGCCGCCCCACACGCGTTCCGCCGATCAGTGTTACTTAGCTATGTCCACTGTATTACTAACTTATTCTCAAAAACATTGTCGAAGTTGCATTTGAACAGAATAAGAACCGAGTCGCAATTGAACAGAAAGCCAAGTCGCAATGGAACAGTAGAATCATGTCTCAATGTAACAGAAGAATCATGTCTCAATGTAACTGAAGAATCATGTCTCAATGTAACAGAAGAATCTAGTCACAATTGAACAGAAGAAGAACCAAGTCGCAATTGAACAAAAGAGCCCAGTTCTACAACGCACTTTTGTTCATCAAAACAACATTACCAAGTACCGAAATTGTAGTAAGATTGGGACTGGTACGTCTTGTGTTGATCAGGCCAGAATAACGAAGGCTATTTCTAAAAAAAACATTTATCTTATTGTTATTGTTAACCAGAGCCGCCCTCGGGGAGTTGGGGGGATTCGTTCGAACTCCTTTTTGAGAAAATTGTGTTTAGCTGTAAAGCATTTCATAAATCATCCCAGAGATCCCCGGCTGACTGTGTACGCTCGAACCCCCTTTCTCGAAATCATGACGACGGGTCTGTAATCAGTTATAAAATTGTGTGTTTCAGAAATACAGGAAATGAACCTGTCAACACCGACGTTCAGTTAGACGTGGCATGATTAAATTATCAATCCAAAGAAGAATAGGAAACGAGCCCGTCAAAACTGACGTTTATTTGCACTTGGCTTTATTAAATTCTCAATCGAAGCATTCAAGCAATCCAAGCGATATTTTTCGAGCAGTAGCTGACCTGTTGCTCTCGGAGACCTTGACGAAGGCGAGCGATCTGTTGAACGGCTTGTAGAACGACGTGTCTCTCGGCAGACTGTCCAGTAACTTCGCTATGTCGCCAACCACCGCCTCCTACAAGCGACGCCCTCCGAATCTAGCCGACATGCGACGGTTTGTTTTGTGTGTGTAGGACTTGCGTTATTTTATGTTCCTTCCTGGGTTCTGAACTGGACTTAGAACGGGACTTAGAATGGGATTGTTAATGTTGTTACCAAGCCAACACCGACTTTGGGAAATTTTTTACCAATCAAATAATACCATGAACAAATATTGACGCTTAAGCGTATTTACTATGAAATAACTGGCCGCGGATTGAATACGTTTAATGACGCGTTAACGGTCAGTTGGCGTGCTGCATTATCTTTTCGTTCGGCGAGGAAAATAAACACTTCAATAGCTTCGAAGTCGGATCGTGCTGATACAATGAGCGACTAGTTATATTATATATATTACTTGCCATTGAGAGTCGATGGTTCGTCAGACGTCGATCGATGGCTTGTCGCATCAGATTTACCTGCTCATTGATCTGTAACGGGCATGAAACAAATGCATCAATAGCACTACACTTCTGACTCTGGTGTACAATAGACGGTTATCAGCTATGCAACAGCTATGTAAAAATCACGAATGAGTCAATCGGGTCTACATTAACTGGTCCATCCATCGGAATACAAGTCACCATCTAGCTTCCTTCCGTAGCTTGGCGAACTAAAGGTTGTGATACGAGCGAGTTGCAGTGAGAGACCGCCTTCCTGAGTGGCGAGTGACCGGAGCCGCCTACCTGAGTGGCGAGTGACCGGAGCCGCCTACCTGAGTGGCGAGTGACCGGAGCCGCCTACCTGAGTGGCGAGTGACCAGAGCCGCCTACCTGAGTGGCGAGTGACCGGAGCCGTCTACCTGAGTGGCGAGTGACCGGAGCCGCCTACCTGAGTGGCGAGTGACCGGAGCCGCCTACCTGAGTGGCGAGTGACCGGAGCCGAGTCGTGTAGACCTTGAACGACTGTTCGTCGTCAAACAACATGGCGTCGATCCAGTAATGGAAGTCCTTGTGCACGCCCTCGACGACGTTCACCGGGTTCAGACTGCTGTGACTGCCGGCAACAGACAAGTTACATAGTCTTACTGATAACACTCCGGTTGCCATTTAAGACACTTAATTACCCATTTTCCTTTATAATACTCTGTCGGTCTTAATTTGTTTTGCCTTGCGTGTGTGTGTGTGTGTGTGTGTGTGTGTGTGTGTGTGTGTGTGTGTGTGTGTGTGTGTGTGTGTGTGTGTGTGTGTGTGTGTGTGTGTGTGTGTGTGTGTGTGTGTGGGGGGGGGGGGGTGGGTGCGTGCGTGCGTGCGTGCGTGCGTGCGTGCGTGCGTGCGTGCGTGCGTGCGTGCGTACGTGCGATCCTCCCTGTCTCGTCTGGTTACACGGTATTATCGCATTCAATATACCCGCCAGAACTATAACAAGTGGTGTTATAAAGCATCCGTTAAGATATGTCTTGTAATTTTCTAGACACATTTCATTGCACCACGTACAATGATTAGATACCAAGCCATATAACTGAGCAGTCATGTTTTTTTCAAAATAAGTACAATGTAGCACACCCAAGCGCCACTTACTAGCGCCACTTGTAGCCTCGTAAGTACGTGATGAGGTCGTCCCTCAACACACGAATATGATGACGTCGTGACGCCGATAGACTCGTGACGTTGATAGCGTCAATTCGTGTTAAGAACTGGCGAACATATTCCTACAAGACAATGGACAACACGGTTATATTGGTCAATCTTGTTAGTCGCCATACACAAAAATAACCATGTTTTGGCATTTTTGAGTAACCGTTAAGCAGAAGATGATAAGACGTAAACATGGCCTCGGAATAGGATGGTTTATATGCTAGAAGACGCTATTAAATATACTATATAATCTTTCAAAGTACTATTTTATTGCTCTGAAACAGGAAAAACAAGCAAAAGAATCGAACAGAAACTAACAAGTTTCCAGACCATATGCTTTTTGACCACTAAATGGAATGAGTTTATTAACAACGAGGAAATCCTTAAAAGAGCAAATGCAAAACCAATCAAGTAAGCAATATTGAAAAGACGATGGATGTATACCGCCAATAAGAGCACCAAAGCGGGCGTGTGACTGGAAACCATCTGCAAAAGGAAACATGGACCAGTAAGTAATCTCTCGTGCATGTTTTGCTTGCTCGGACTCTTGTCAGATCGTGGTCGGTTGTAATCCCAAACATCCCTGGCCGCGACTCACCGCTCTGTGATCGAAGGCCTCCAGTGTGTAGCTCTCCAGACGCTGGTCGAAGTCGTGAACGCCGATGGCCGACGCGAACTCTGGGGTCTCCTCGAGTCTCCACGCCCAGAAGTCGTTGACCAGCTCCGTGTAGGACGACAACAGGACTGCTGGAAAGACATGCCGTGAGAGGAGTCGGGGGAAGGAGGAGGAAGATTTGAACACGGGTGAGAGTGACGGGGAAGAACAGCGGTGAGGAGAGCACGGATAATGTTGTAGAGGAGACGATAATAACAGAATGATGGTTGTCGTATTTGTGATGATGATCAAAATTAATGGAATGACCTCAACTGAGTAGAACAGTATTTATATAAGCAATTAATTGTCTAAATAGATCATGATAATACGGATGGGGGGTAGAGTGGAGAGGGGAGGGGTAGCGTGGAGATGGGAGGGGTAGCGTGGAAAGGTGAGTGAAACTTCGTGGAGGTTGTAATTATATTAAAAATAAAAAATTAGCATACCTTTAGGAAGCTTCTTCGTTTATGTTGCTAAATTGGCAGCGACTTTTTACGTAATGATCCATTGAATAGTTCACGAAATGAAGAAGTTACTAGGATAGAACATAATTAGTGTCAAGTTAGTTTTCCAAATACACACCTGATTGATAACAAAGTCTGTACTGTGATAGCTTTTGTTGCCAATTTCTTTTATTAATTACCAGGGACCTGTGTCGATGCGTTTCTAATTAAACACTCTTGTTCATTATTAATGTTTTACGCACTGATTCAACAAAGAAACAGCGATCGATCGTTTGTGTTTTCTGGTTTATTGTAGGACGCCGCTTCCGTCGTCGCGACGAACAAGGCGACAACAAAGGCGGTGTCGTCTGCTCGCACAATGGCGGCAACGACTCCTGACTGATGGCGGCAAACGTCAACAGTTTTGCTACCTGTTCACCAGTCACGTTAACGGTTTATGTCACGCAAGTGTGTGCGTGCGTGTGTGTGTGTGTGTGTGTGTGTGTGTGTGTGTGTGTGTGTGTGCGTGCGTGCGTGCGTGCGTGCGTGCGTGCGTGCGTGCGTGCGTGTGTGCGTGTGTGCGTGTGTGCGTGTGTGCGTGTGTGCGTGTGTGTGTGTGTGTGTATACATATACACATACCGGAACAGTTCACATATGTGGTGTACCTTTACCTTATTTCCTCCGACTATGACAAATGAAGTGGCCGGTTCCTGAAAGGCTTTCGCAATTGATGTATTCGATGTGTGGTTTTAAGAGAGGGAAACTGGTAAACACCGAAACAATAGAACGCATGGCCGCTGCGGTTCAGGACAGAGGAGGGCAGTGTACGATTGTTTCTGCTCTGTGCGACGCCTTCAGCACAAGAAGATAGAATAAGAAGCCATGTTACCATTCATACGTAATTCAGTACACTTTAGCACAAATTTCAGGTTTTCAATCACGATGCTTCCGTTGGTGCTACACTTGTTGACATTGATGACGTTTTGTTGTGTTAACGAGACTATGCAATATTCACATAAAGCTTGCCAGTTTGTGCGTAAGGTATTGATAATTTAAATCAGTAACAAGTACTTTATCGACCCGGAGCAAACGAATGGTTAAAAACTTGTTCTTTGGTCAATACTGCGATTATCGAACGACGGTGTCGGTGTTTCACAAACAAAAGCCACTGCGATCTAATTGTGTGACAGGAACACTCAATGTTTGACAAAGCTCCCTTACGATTAGACCCGATCTGTAAAACTTGATATTATAATTATGATACAATCAGACGATATGGGTGTTGTACATATTATCCACGACCCATTTCTGTTTAGGCCAATTTAGTATGTGTGAAAAAGCTTGTTTGGAACACTGACATATTCTAGCCACTTGTTCAGTCTACTCCGCTGATCGAGCTGCCGGAGACAAGACCAACAACGATGCTGCCGGAGACTAGACCAACAACGATGCTGCCGGAGACAAGACCAACAACGATGCTGCCGGAGACAAGACCAACAACGATGCTGCCGGAGACAAGACCAACAACGATGCTGCCGGAGACAAGACCAACAACGATGCTGCCGGAGACAAGACCAACAACGATGCTACCGGAGACAAGACCAACAACGATGCTGCCGGAGACAAGACCAACAACGATGCTGCCGGAGACAAGACCAACAACGATGCTGCCGGAGACAAGACCAACAACGATGCTGCCGGAGACAAGACCAACAACGATGCTGCAGGAGACAAGACTAACAACGATGCTGCCGGAGACAAGACCAACAACGATGCTGCCGGAGACAAGACCAACAACGATGCTACCGGAGACAAGACCAACAACGATGCTGCCGGAGACAAGACCAACAACGATGCTGCCGGAGACAAGACCAACAACGATGCTGCCGGAGACAAGACCAACAACGATGCTGCAGGAGACAAGACTAACAACGATGCTGCCGGAGACAAGACCAACAACGATGCTGCCGGAGACAAGACCAACAACGATGCTGCCGGAGACAAGACTAACAACGATGCTGCCGGAGACAAGACCAACAACGATGCTGCCGGAGACAAGACCAACAACGATGCTGCCGGAGACAAGACCAACAACGATGCTGCCGGAGACTAGACCAACAACGATGCTGCCGGAGACTAGACCAACAACGATGCTGCCGGAGACAAGACCAACAACGATGCTGCCGGAGACAAGACCAACAACGATGCTGCCGGAGACAAGACCAACAACGATGCTGCCGGAGACAAGACCAACAACGATGCTGCCGGAGACAAGACCAACAACGATGATTAGCAACGGTAAACTCGGTCGCCGGAAGTTAGGGGAGACCGGGGCTAGTTAAAATGTTCAGTTAAAGTCGCTTTTTGTGAAAAGTATGTTATATCCTTTATTTCTATCAACGTATACATTACATTTATTATTCGTGTTAATAAAATATATTTATATTCCCTATTGTAATTAGGCAGATATATGAAGTTTCCCAGGCGCGGTCGTAATCGGGGAAAGTTGTTACATCATACGGGGCACGTTGTTACTGCAAAGAACGCGTGAACGTACGTACATGTTACTCCACATGTTAGTGTTATTACATTAATTGGATTATACACACCTATACATCTTATACACAATGTGCACAACAGTGTAGGGGCCTACTTGTTCACTGCTTCGTATATTGTGTTTCACTTTAGTTACCAAAGGGCACTCATAACACGGACTCTTACATAACAATCAATTGTGAATGGAATATACATTATTGAATGGAGTATGAAATAGTGAATGGCAATATATATATGTAATGCGACTTTTACTTGATTGATTGATACACACACGTACGCACCCACGCACTATGCAATATTTATGAATTGCTCAAATAGGGCTGTGCCATAAAAAAACATTAACAAGATTGCTATCCAAGGCAAAATACCCAGATGGCAAATAGACAAGGAAGCCATTGGCTTATCGAGAGTCCAATAATATTTTACCTATGTGTGACCCGCCCTTCTGAGATATTTGATAATTTTGTTTGACACTGCTAACATGTACAGTACTGGTTGTAAACCAATGCCGTAGACTTCACATGTGAAATAAAGCGTCCACACGTCGTGTCTCCCGGTTCCCCTACAGTAAAACTACAATAAGTCATATACTAAAAAAAATCATAACGTCTCTCGCGACTTGCGAGTAGTGTCCCGTCCAATGCCAGGTTAATTAGACACGCACATGTGACCGGTGCCTGTGGCGCCGAGTCAATTTACGACACGTCACCTCTATAGTCGTCGTCGCCGTCGTCGTCGTCGGGTCACCACAAAGGTGACACCGACCGACGCGACACGGCACGAGTGACGCGCCGCTAACGATGCAGTTGGCGCCACCGACTGCAACCGTTCGTCACGCCGCCATTGTGCGGCTGCTTTGCATCGTGAATATGTTATGGGCCTTTTCAATATTGTTAAATAGGTCTATAATAATTGGAGGATTGCGTAAAATGTCGCTGCCAATTTAGCAACATATATGAAGAAACTCCCTAAACCTTCGCTAAATCTTATTTCAAATATTATTGTAAGCTCTTCGTCGTTCCTTATTAGTCAAATTTACGATTCTCTTTTACCACTTCACCTTAACGAAGTTACGTTCGCCTGTAGACCCCTCATCCACACCCTCTTAGTCGTTCCCCGATAGGAGACATTCTAGTCCCCCAGGTAGTCAGCAATAGGGTCATTTCCATTTCTCGCATAGTTCTCTTCGTTTTCCACATAGTATACTATATCCACATAGTATACTATATATGTGTGTATGCAAGTATTACAGTACCTCTGGTACTACAATACCTCAGGGAGTTTGACGCCCCTGCATTGCAGAGTTGAAAATCACTGCCTTGTGATACAGGTTCTCGACAGAACCGAAGGCTAAGGGAGCAAACCCTAACAGAAAACCATGTCATTGTGGCAGCATCAAGGGTGGTTGATGAATGGAACTCCCAACATCTCCCGACCAGCCACTGCAGGGATAAATAGCTCGCGCCTGTCTTGACGTGTTCTTGCCGGTGTGAGACCTCTATTTGCTCCCCGAGAGAGTGCCGCTAGTAACTTGCAAAAGCCAGCAGCACTTCAACACTTTTTGCAAGCAGCTTTCATGAAATGCACAACCGCACGAATTACCATACCGGACCGGTCGTCGCCCGGGTTACCAAGGACCGCGCTGCTCGACCTCATCTTCCGTCGACAGTGAAAAATCAGCTAGGAAGAAGAGAACAACTATCAATCGCTCAATGGAACGTCAGGACTCTCCTCGACCGAGAAGTAGCCGACCGACCGGAAAGACGTACTGCACTAGTAGCAATGGAACTCGCCAAGTACAATATAGACATTGCCGCCCTGTGCGAAACAAGGTTCTCAGAGTCTGGTAGTCTTAATGACTTGGAATACTCTTTCTTCTGGAGTGGCAGACCCAAAGGAGAGAGAAGGGAGGCTGGAGTGGGCTTTGCTATAAAGAAGGACATCGTGACAATGCTGACAGAAATGCCACGGCCAGTAAGTGACAGAATCATGATGATGAGACTACCTCTGAGCAAGGACAACTATGCTACAATTATCAGTGTTTACGCTCCAACAATGACAAACCAGGACGATAACAAGGAGGCTTTCTACAACCAGCTGTCAAGTACGCTCAGAGACATCCCTCGTACCGATAAGCTACTGCTGATAGGAGACTTCAATGCAAGGATAGGAAGAGACAATGACAAATGGACCATGGTCATGGGCAAATATGGGATCGGGAAACGCAACTCCAATGGCGAGCTTCTACTGGCTTTGTGCTCTGAGTTCGAACTGATAGTGACGAACACCATGTTCAAGCAGAAGGATGAACGCAAGACCACCTGGATGCATCCTCGTTCCAGACACTGGCATATGATCGACTTCATCATCACGAGGTGTCGGGATAAGATGGACATCCACAGTACTCGAGCCATGCGTGGAGCTAACTGCTGGACCGATCACCATATGCTGAGGTCAAAAGTGGCATTTAGAGTACGACAAAAGCACAACAGACAAGGGGTAAGAAAACCGACCAAGCTAAACACAGCAAAACTACGTACCATCAGTCATAGGGAGAGCTTCGAGCAGGAGATGGACAGCGCTCTCGCCCAATGGGAGGAGAAGGAAAGCTCAACACCAGATGAGGAATGGGCAGCTCTGCAACAGGTAGTATACAACACAGCCAAAACATTTCTCGGCAAGCCAGACAGAAAACACCAGGACTGGTTCGACCCCAACGACCAGGAGCTACAAAATCTAATAAGCAGAAGAGACCAATCCCACCAGAGAGTGTTGCAGACCAGGAGTACTAGATCCACCACTGCAGCGTACAAAGATGCCTGCAGACTGCTACAAAAACGCACCCGTGCCCTGAAGTCAGAATGGTGGGAAATGAAGGCAGAGGAGCTGCAGAGATCTGCAGACAGAAATGACATGAAGGGCTTCTACAATGGACTGAAGGAAGTGTGGGGACCCGCGAAAAAGGGACCTGTTCACCTGAAGTCAACAGATGGAATGGAGACCTTCTCTGACAGCAAGAGAGTTGTGGCAAGATGGAGTGAACACTTCCAAAAACTACTCAACGTCCCTGGCGACATAGAACATGAAGCTCTTGTCAACATCCAGCAGCGCATTACCAACACATGCCTTGATGAGATTCCAAACATAGATGAGATGGCTAGAGCAATCGCCGGCCTGAAAGATGGCAAAGCACCTGGGAGTGATGGAATTCCTGCTGAAGTATGGAAGCACGGAGGAGACAATCTGTCCAACAGACTGCACCAATTAATCACCAAAGCCTGGGAAGAGGGTTCTGTACCACAAGCGTGGAAGGATGCCAGCATTGTAACCATCTACAAGAAAGGAGATCGAACAGACTGTGGGAACTACAGAGGAATCTCTCTTCTTTCCATAGCAGGCAAGATCTTCGCCAGGATCCTGCTCAACAGACTATCTATTCACATAACACCAGAAGTAGTTCCGGAGACACAGTGTGGCTTCAGATCCAACCGGACCACAGCGGACATGATATTTTGTCTTCGACAACTACAAGAAAAGTGCATTGAGCAGGACCGACCACTATATATAGTATTTGTCGACTTCACGAAGGCGTTTGATACAGTCGGAAGGACTGGGCTATGGCAGCTACTGAGGAAATATGGATGCCCAGAGAAATTCACAACCATGATCGAGGCTCTACATACGGGAATGATGGCGAATGTGAGTGTTGGAGGGGAAGTCTCGGAAACGTTCGGTGTTACCAATGGTGTCAAGCAAGGCTGTGTGCTGGCCCCCACGCTCTTCTCCATCTTCCTATCAGCAATGCTTGTCGAGGCTTTCCGAGGCATGGGAGATGGCGTCTATATACAGTCTAGACAGAGCGCTGACCTATTCAACATCGCACACTTCAGAGCGAAGACCAAGACTACCCAGATACTTGTGAGAGAGCTGCTATACGCAGATGACAGTGCACTGGTCGCCCACTCCGCTGAAGAGATCCAGAGAATAGTGGATGCTTTCTCCGATGCATCAAAGAAGTTCGGCCTGAAGATTAACATCAAGAAGACGGAAGTGCTGTACCAACCCAACTCTACAAGAACCCGAGAGGAGGATATCATGGTTGATGGAAACAAACTGAACTCTGTTCCTGAATTCACCTACCTCGGAAGCACTATATCAAGTGATGGACGCATTGATGCTGAAATACAGAGGAGGATGGCCAAGGCTAGCGCATCTTTCGGCCGATTACGCCAGAGACTCTGGAACAACCACCATGTGTCCACGCGGGTCAAAGGCAAGATCTACCGTGCAATTGTGCTATCCACCTTACTATACGGAGCCGAGGCCTGGACAGTGTACAGACGACAGGTGAAAAAGCTGCATGCCTTCATGATGCGACATCTGCGTTCGATCATGAGGCTAACCTGGAAGGACAAAGTGACAAACAAGGAAATACTCGGTCGGATAGGGCTGCCCTCTATGGAAGATCTTCTGATCAAAAAGAATCTCCTGTGGACTGGACACCTCATGAGGATGTCATCAGACAGACTACCAAAGCAGATCCTCTACTCTCAATTGTCTTCTGGTCACAGACAGAGAGGACACCCTCGTCTCCGGTTCAAGGATACCATCAAGAGAAACCTCAAGCTGAGAGACATAAAGACCGACTCATGGACATCACTCTCACAGCAGAGAACTAAATGGAGTGCGGCGGTCAAGAAATGAAAGCAGTCTTTGTCGCATAGCGACTGACAGCATGATGATACTATATCTAGGATCTCTGAGGCCAAGGGGACCACGCTTACCATGTTACCACGTAGTAGCGAAGTAGGTTATATATGAAAAAAACGTTACACAAAAGGGGCCCTAAATAGGCTATTGACTGAGGTGTTGTGTTGTTTAGAGCCCGTACACCTATTTACATTGCCTCGGACGTTTACATCCCAGAAATCCACCAAATCGCAACGTATTTTGGGTTACCCTGGAAATGTCGCGACATTAGGCTACCCACGATATCTGTCTACTCTTGAAGACACCTGGCATACCTTCTTCCCGCTCCTGGCTGCCTCCTACTCGCTGTATAACATATCCCGTCATGGTTCGGTGCTTCTAACCCGTCGCGCCGCACTATGGATTAGTACATATATATATATATATATATATATATATATATATATATATATATATATATATATATATATATATATATATATATATATATATATATATATATATATATATACTAATCCATAGTGCGGCGCGACGGGTTAGAAGTACCCAAGCGTACCACTTGTCCCAATCTATAACTTCACTGTCAATGTGTCTGTCACCATTTTAGTAGAGTCGTAGTTTCACTCATCGTTACCGACCTTGATTCCGTCTTTTCCAAGCTGATGTTTTCTATTTTAATCTTGCTAAAAATAGATTCCATGGCATTGTATATTGCGGTTGTGTTTCCAGTTAATTGCCTATTGAATTGATTTTGTTGTTAAAATTTAAGATAATTACTGTCTCAAAAACCATAATAATTGGGTTGGCTTGACAAAGCGCCAACTCCCTACGCTGACGCCATCCGACACCGAATTTCGCACAATGCGAATCGTTCGTGCGCGAGAGAAAATCAATTCGCCATTAAATATAATCGGAGTCAGGTGAAACATCCCGGGCGAATACCAACAAACGTAACGAGGCGTGACCGTGTTCGCCGAGGCGCGATAGTTCCGCGTCGCTGATTCCAAATTCTCCGATTACACTAAGCAGCCGTGTCCGCGGGCACCGGGCGAGGTGAGTAGAAGATGATCGGAAGATTCGACTGGCAACAGTGGGAATAAACGCTTTCTAAAAAAATTAACAACTGATTATAATTTGTTCCACATTGTGGTTGAACGGGCTTCAAGCATAGATAACGCCTTTATCTGCATGCGCATAAAACTTTTGCGAAATAGGGTAATATGTTGCATAGGTGTCGGAACCTGTTGGATATTGGGGGGTGGTGGCTGCGAGCCACGGCCTCGGGTGGAGATGACGGTCACGTGCCCCTACAAAATGCGTCCTGGGTCCAAGAGGTGACTTGTCCGGGTGCTACAACCTAGGTCTTATAAAGTATCGCCATTGGTTAACTTCGGTGGTGAATGGGGGGGGGGGGCATTGCTTAACGTTTTGATTTTGTTATTCGTATATAACATGTTGCATCACTACATTGTAGCACGGTAAACTAACGGGTGACTAAACTTGCTTCCCTTTTCCCTTTGCGAAATCCGCGATACACCACTGGTTCACAATAACTATAAACCGGGTGTAGTTCATGGACTCGTTAGCAACATCTCGAGCGGCTTCTACGCTACGATTCTAATCCCCAGAAATCATGTCACGTGGTTTTGGTCGGACAGCGGAGTCGCACGAACTTGTAGGAAGATGTTGACGGAGAATCGCCACTTCTCACTGAACATGCACCTTCCGATTTATCGCTTGAGTAAATGTCGATTGGGACTCGATATACAAATACCATTGACTGCATAAACCTGGTGTAGAAACATGCCTGCGCTAAGACGCTAACTTTTAACGATCGCATCGTCACATTTACGAGGATCTATGAAATGCATATGAAATGCATAGATTTCCTAGTCTGGTTGGTTGACTGCGCACGGCTGCAGGAAAATAGTAACACGTCAATTTGAACGATTCGGTACGTTGTCTGTAAGCCTAACTACAGCTGTGTCTGGTTCATTAATAGTGGACATCGTGAAAACTATTAACACATAAACATTACAAATAGGCCCTATGTCATTATTTGTAACAACGTGGTTGACAGGGCAACCCAAAAATGGGCATATTTCAGTAAAACTGCATGTATATGCACTATATTTAGAAGATGACGTGCTACCGTCTAGGATTTCCTCCAAATGTTTATTTAACACGTCAAAATGTTCAATAAACAAACAAACCCAATATTTTAATGCCGGTCACCTTTATTTACAACTTTGTTTCGTAAGAATTACACTGGAACGATATTTTTCATAAATGTGCAACAATATCTAAGGCATATAATATATTGCATGGAGAAAATTAAGCCCTACATTGAGGTGATATATTTGTGGTCAAAGGCGCACCCGAAATCTTATACCATAACCCAGACTGCAATTCTTTGACTATGCGCGAGCATAATTATAGTCTTAAAAATGTAAGGATTATAACTCTCATATAGGGAAATGCTATAATTCGTCCTCTCCCACTTCAGAAGACCGGATGTTATCCCGAGAAGCAGTCACACAGGAGATTTAATAGAAGATTTGATAGAAGATTTAATAGAAGATTTAATAGAAGATTTGATAGAAGATTTGATAGAAGATTTGATAGAAGATTTGATAGAAGATTTGATAGAAGATTTGATAGAAGATTTGATAGAAGATTTGATAGAAGATTTGATAGAAGATTTGATAGAAGATTTGATAGAAGATTTGATAGAAGATTTGATAGAAGATTTGATAGAAGATTTGATAGAAGATTTGATAGAAGATTTGATAGAAGATTTGATAGAAGATTTGATAGAAGATTTGATAGAAGATTTGATAGAAGATTTGATAGAAGATTTGATAGAAGATTTGATAGAAGATTTGATAGAAGATTTGATAGAAGATTTGATAGAAGATTTGATAGAAGATTTGATAGAAGATTTGATAGAAGATTTGATAGAAGATTTGATAGAAGATTTGATAGAAGATTTGATAGAAGATTTGATAGAAGATTTGATAGAAGATTTGATAGAAGATTTGATAGAAGATTTGATAGAAGATTTGATAGAAGATTTGATAGAAGATTTGATAGAAGATTTGATAGAAGATTTGATAGAAGATTTGATAGAAGATTTGATAGAAGATTTGATAGAAGATTTGATAGAAGATTTAATAGAAGATTTAATAGAAGATTTAATAGAAGATTTAATAGAAGATTTAATAGAAGATTTAATAGAAGATTTAATAGAAGATTTAATAGAAGATTTAATAGAAGATTTAATAGAAGATTTAATAGAAGATTTAATAGAAGATTTAATAGAAGATTTAATAGAAGATTTAATAGAAGATTTAATAGAAGATTTAATAGAAGATTTAATAGAAGATTTAATAGAAGATTTAATAGAAGATTTAATAGAAGATTTAATAGAAGATTTAATAGAAGATTTAATAGAAGATTTAATAGAAGATTTAATAGAAGATTTAATAGAAGATTTAATAGAAGATTTAATAGAAGATTTAATAGAAGATTTAATAGAAGAGTTAATAGAAGAGTTAATAGAAGAGTTAATAAATTTTTTAACGTTGCATCTAGTAGGCACGCCTTTGGAACCCGGTCATTGGCGACGTAACGGGAGGTCGCCTTAGTTCTCAAAGTACACAATAGCGTATAGCATATTGTGTAGTGCTGGTGGTTTGGTCGTCACACGTTTTGTTGGTCTAACGAATGAATTTTGGTTGATAATATGCACATTATCTTAGAAGGTATATGTCCCACAGCACGTATTGAGGAGGTGGGTGGTGGTCTGAGGAGGTGGGTGATGGTCTGAGGAGGTGGGTGGTGGTCTGAGGAGGTGGGTGGTGGTCTGAACCAGTACTAAACATTATACGTTTTATGATTTTTAGAACTTACGCGACGATCCCTAATGGCTGCGATAATATTCGACGCGGGCGCCTCGAACGACGGCTAACGGCGCCGCGTGTCTGTCCGGGCGTCGCTTAGGAGGTGATATTGGCGGACTAACGACCCACTCAAATGTTGTTTGTCCGTTAACTGTCGGTGTCGTCGCTACAGCGAGGGCACACGTAGGCGCACGTCTGTCGACGCGGAATATGTTTGTCCGTTAACTGTCGCTGTCGTCGCTACAGCGAGGGCACACGTAGACGCACGTCTGTCGACGCGGAATATGCCGACAGGAAGTTAAAGTTGCAGGAGGCCGGGGTAGTTCATGGCGTCAGGCGCATTAAAGGTAAAAAAAATGTAAAGGTAAAAGTAGTAACGATATTTGTTTGTCAAAACAATTAAGCAGAACAACTTTTGTCGCTGTAATAATATAAATAAACATGTTTTTCAACTATTTTGGATAATGTTATTTATTTATCGACATAACATCAACAAAGTCGTTGATCACAGCAGCACACTTCCTAGATTCAACATTTATAATCAACTACATCCAAGGCTATGCGATAGCATACACGATAGCGCCACCTATCAATTATGGTTTTGGACTGTTTTCCTGGCTATTCGCTAATCCTTGAAACTATCGCATTACTATCATGATAGTCATGAAACTATGCGATACTGTCGCGACAGTAAAACTATCCCCGACAGTCGCCTTGGTTGAGAATATCAAATCCGTGTTCGTCGCCTTGTAGCCGACATTTGTGTCGCTATAAATCCGGCGTCACCGGTTCCATCTCGGAGGCCCACAACTAATTCATTTCGTAAACCGCCGAGCAGATACTCCAGTATAGCGAACACGCCAATACGTCTCTTCAGCATAAACACGCGTCCCTTATAATAACGCACTAATCATCGAAGCGTAATCTTTGACACACAACGCGGCTTGACATGTTTGCTTTTAACGACTCCAGTTGCATCAAAGATGTCAACAACTTGTGTGTGTGTGTGTGTGTGTGTGTGTGTGTGTGTGTGTGTGTGTGTGTGTGTGTGTGTGTGTGTGTGTGTGTGTGTGTGTGTGTGTGTGTGTGTGTGTGTGTGTGTGTGTGTGTGTGTGTGTGTGCCCCACCCCCCTTCCAAGCGACAGACCCCTTCGTCAGATCCATGTGAGGGACCCATGCGGCATATTCCCACGACAGACCCCCGCGTCAGATCCCTGTGAGAGATCCATGTGACATACCCCTTCGTCAAACCCCTGAGAGATCCATGCGGCAGATTCCCACGACAGACCCCCGCGTCAGATCCGTGTGATAGATCCCATAGTCATATCTCTACGACAGACCCCCGCGATAGATCCCTAGACCGATCACGACGTCCAGCCGTCCAACGTTGCCTTGTGCGCACGCCCAACCCCGCAAACAAGGTCGTCTACCTTACGTTTAGTCGACAGCATCATCGATTGTTTAATGTCACATTTAAACAGGTTATTCTAGACAAGTTGTTGGGAGCCACGCTCGGTGAATATATGAGGTTAATTTATGATGATGATGGAGTCAGGAGCACCCATTTACCTCTTTGTCTAACCGAGTGCTTTGCGACAACGGCGTCTCTGTTTACCCGACAACGTCAGCGCGATATCCACACGCATCTCATTGGGTAAACACCCAGACCTGGATACCCTAACGAGCAGCACTTAAGAGGTTTTAAAACCAGAACAACACACGAAGACTCATTTCTCTAAACAACAGCATTTCTTCAAACAAGATTCGTCAAATGAAAACAATATGATGACATCACTAATAATAGATGGGCATTTATAGACATGTATCCAGAGAATATGTGTTCGTTTGTGCTAACAAAATGTTTTCTTTTGCCACCTCGCCGTGATGAGGGCGATCATGCGTGCGTGGATGGGTGAACGAGCGAGCGATGCGCGCGTGCCAGTCCTTTATGATCGACAGCAGAATGAGTGATGCCATCCAGGCAAACAAACACTGACATTTTGGTTTTCTTACGAGGAGCCATGCGCTAAACAGAAACGTGTGTGACGTCTGCTTTCTGGCGGACATCTAATGAGGTGGAACGTAAGCTGGCGTCTTCGTCGAGCGGGCAGCCACAAAACACGTCATTGTCGATCTGCATCAAGTCCGGCCCACGCTGGGCGTGATGCACACTTCAGATAGCAGTAGGCTAGAAAATAGCGTTACTTTTTAACCGCTGTTAGATCGCACACTTTTGAAACGAAGCACATGGCTTAGATTACGCGGTTGGATACAGTTGGCACCGAGTAATGTGGACCAGGGCTGTGGCGAAGGGGTTGGCGCTTAGTTCTATCTTTACAGCTACTCCATGATGATTAGTCGGATATTTCCTGGTCTACAGACATGAACGATCAAAAATACTAGATATCTAGATGAATCTGTGTAGTGTAGACTGTATAGGCCTTAGATGGTATATGGCTTACCAAGAAGTTATTATCTTGTCAGATTAATCATCCATCGGATCCTCTACCGCTGCATTATAAACGACCAGAGTGCATAGCGTGCGAAACTCGAAAAGTAAAAGCAAAGTGTGCCACGTGGAAACCTGACTAGGCCTAACAGTTTACAATCGGTGAGAAAACGAGAATCAGTAGCAACAACATCGCTCTAGTCACGGTAAATGTCGTCTCTGTGTTACGGTTACCGCTTCTTCATCACTGGCTAGGTCTATAACCATTGAAGTCGGTGACAAAACTATAGCAACATTAATTAGCGACCACAGAACGAAGACGATGAAGCCATTGCGTTTGTGGGATCGATGCAAATAAATGTAAAATAATAAAAATCTGTATAATATAGTCTATTAGAAATGAAATGCATGGAATCGAAACATCTAATCACAACAGGCGAGTAGGCCTATTGCCTAGAATGAAGACCTTGGAGCTATCTATGGTTTGCAGTGGGCAGCTACTACACCTATTACCGAATATTTGGATCCACTTTTCATCATGTGATAACACCAACAATTAAACAACAATTTGCTACTCACGCGCCACACTCGTTGTAGCCGACGTCAGAGTCAAGAAAGCTGCGACCAAAGCCATCTCAGCTTTGTACGGTACGGCTACCGTAACGAACGCCTCCCGTAACGAACGCCTCTTGTAACGAACTCCTCAAGCCACAAACTCCCTCCTCACTCGTTGGCCGCTCTAGCCGCAATGAAGACTCGATATTGAACGCCGGAAACATCGGCGTCGGTGAAATTAATTTAGCAGTTTCCGCGCGCTGGCTTCGCTCTCCAGCCACCCCGAGATACCGTCGTGTGATACCAATCTGTCGCCGATACTCCGTCGATAGGTAGCCCGCCAACACGCTGTTGATGGCCCGCCATTGTGTCGTATCGTGTTACTACGCCGCGGGCCTGTTATTATTTATTTATTTGTCCACGGCGAAATTTGCGACGCGGCGTCTGTCGCATAAGTGCTTTTACTTTGTCTTTGACTTTACTTTGATCACATTAATGGCGTTGAACGGTGTTCAACGGGGCGTCTGTATTATAATATCTCTATGTATAATAATTGTTTTTACTTTACTCACCTGTCGTCTTTGTATTGGCCCGTTCACCCGTCAACTGCGAAGTTATTACTTGAGACTGGTACAACGAGGTATTTTCCCTGGTTCTGTTGCCTTATGTTGGCCATTTTCAGGGTGTGTGTATTCGCGTGTACGAGCGTGTACGAGCGTGTACGTACACAATTAAACGCACGTTTCCAATTTTCCTGTTTTACTCCATACCTTTGAAAAGTATGTTAGATACATTATTTCTGTCAACGTATACATTAATTTGTGTTAATAAAATGTACCATACCATTGATATTCCACATTGTAGCTAGGTAGATATGTGAAGTTACCCTGGCGCGGTCGACTGTAACAACTAGCCCTGTAAGCGGGGCAATTTGTTACATCACACGGGGTACGTTGTTACAACAAAGAACGCATGGATCGTAAAGTGTCAAGTCTCGTTAATTTGGTCTTCGTAACCGATTTTTGCATAGTGTGTTTGCTTGTGGACTTCCAACCAACTACTGTCGATGGCATCTCCATATGTGTGTATGTCTGTATGTATGTGTGTATGTCTATAGCAACTTGCCACTGTATACAACCAGCCTCGGTCTCCCCTACATGTTTTATATATCCATCATACTTTGCCCGTTCGTCCAACCCCCAAATTTGTAGTTATATAAATATATTTGAATTTGACAAAACTTTGTATACATGTGTACAGGGTTTTTTGAGCTGAACCTTAAAAATCCTCTATGTGTATTACGTTACTTTGCTATATTTAGAGGTAATATATGATTTTGGTAAGTCTAAATATTTTTTGAACAATAATGTCAGATGACTGAACACAAATAACAACGGGACTAAAACATAAATGACTGAACACAAATAACAACGGGACTAAAACATAAATGACTGAACACAAATAACAACGGGACTAAAACATAAATGACTGAACACAAATAACAACGGGACTAAAACATAAATGACTGAACACAAATAACAACGGGACTAAAACATAAATGACTGAACACAAATAACAACGGGACTAAAACATAAATGACTGAACACAAATAACAACGGGACTAAAACATAAATGACTGAACACAAATAACAACGGGACTAAAACATAAATGACTGAACACAAATAACAACGGGACTAAAACATAAATGACTGAACACAAATAACAACGGGACTAAAACATAAATGACTGAACACAAATAACAACGGGACTAAAACATAAATGACTGAACACAAATAACAACGGGACTAAAACATAAATGACTGAACATAAATAACAACGGGACTAAAACATAAATGGTGTTACACTTAGATGTTGATCAACTGGGATCTTCCGGAAAATTCTTCTTAATGCCACGAACCGTGCTGGTTGTACAAATTCATTGGTTAAAAAGAACTGTCATTGCTTACATACACACCGAATTGGAATACACGACATATTTTTTTCAGATGTTTACCAAAATGATATAATTCTATCACTATTAAAATTATGATCCTACCACATACATGTCAACCTGCGAGGATCAAAATGACCGAGATTACAAGCCATTCGACGCCGCCCTGCTCAAGCCCGACTGTCTCACCGCTTCACACAATAGACAATGTCAGCTACACTTTTTTCGCTCCCAACGTATCTCAATACTTATATATCACACGTAGCCTTAATGCAGTTTCAGCCGTAAGTGAACT
Source organism: Lamellibrachia columna (assembly GCA_963662155.1). Classification (NCBI taxonomy): domain Eukaryota; kingdom Metazoa; phylum Annelida; class Polychaeta; order Sabellida; family Siboglinidae; genus Lamellibrachia; species Lamellibrachia columna. Next base: position 39,511,169 of record OY759267.1, on the reverse strand, counting down.
TGCCCATTAACTGTCAGTGTGAGGGGTGTGGCAGGACGCGGGCCCTAAAATTTATGGGAGGTAGGCCTATAAAATAGCAGGGATATTGACCCCCAGTACAGGTGGGACTGAGGCCGAGACACCTGTCACACTTACTTGGGTTCTTCCTGACCGTAGGCAGTGGCCTCGGTGGTCAGATCTTCAACTTTCCCTTGGAATGCTCTACGACATCCTGACAAGTCGGCTTTGTAGTTGTAGAGAAATTCCTCAGTACTCCAATGTCTGTCTAGACGGGTTTTAGACGAGTTGACACTTGGGCAGTTACAACTACTTCCGGCAGATCATTCCATAATCTGGTAACTCTAAGTGAGAAGCTTTCTTTTTAACATTTGTACGAGCACGTTTTAGAAATAATTTCAAACTATGACCCATTGTTCCTTCCTTTGTATCACTGTCTTTGTGCAACTTGACAATGTTAGATACATCACTGTCATATAAACTGCTTCAAGGGAACTTGAAGCAGTTTATATACCTCAACCTATCACACTCCTCTAGCATATTTATCGGCCTTCAACTTACCGTGCATCAGTACATTTTTACCAGCGGGAATATCGACTCGTTCGTAAACGTATAAACTACAGTATAATTACCTGTGTTTTCCCTGTCCCGTTAATATATAACTGTTCTTAGACATCTAGATTACATCGCATGTAAAACTTAAGCACGTTTTCTTGGAAATAAAGTAGCATATTCGTTAATGGAGGCCATTGTGTCAATATTTATTTATTGACCGGCATATTCAGTTGACGTCATTATCTATAAGTTACGGAACTAGAAATAATTATGTAGAGCGAACAATTCATAGCTGAAAATGTGAATGTAAAACCCAGAGTTCACGCAACATGCGATTGACAGACAGTGGAGAAACACGAGTGACAGACAGTGGAGAAACACGAGTGACAGACAGTGGAGAAACGCGACTGACAGACAGTGGAGAAACACGACTGACAGACAATGGAGAAACACGAGTGACAGACAGTGGAGAAACACGACTGAAAGACAATGGAGAAACACGACTGACAGACAATGGAGAAACACGACTGACAGACAATGGAGGAAAACGAGCGACAGACAGTGGAGAAACACGACTGACAGACAATGGAGAAACACGACTGAAAGACAATGGAGAAACACGAGCTACAGACAGTGGAGAAACACGACTAACAGACAGTGGAGAAACACGACTGAAAGACAATGGAGAAACACGAGTGATATACAGTGGAGAAACACGACTGACAGACAGTGGAGAAACATGACTGACAGACAATGGAGAAACACGACTGACAATCAGTGGAGAAACACGAGTGACAGACAGTGGAGAAACACGACTGACAATCAGTGGAGAAACACGACTGACAGACAGTGGAGAAACACGACTGAAAGACAATGGAGAAACACGAGTGACAGACAGTGGAGAAACACGACTGACAGACAATGGAGAAACATGACTGAAAGACAATGGAGAAACATGACTGAAAGACAATGGAGAAACACGAGTGACAGACAGTAGAGAAACACGACTGACAGACAGTGGAGAAACACGACTGAAAGACAATGGAGAAACACGAGTGACAGACAGTGGAGAAACACGAGTGACAGACAGTGGAGAAACATGACTGACAAACAGTGGAGAAACACAACTGACAGACAGTGGAGAAACACGAGTGACAGACAGTGGAGAAACACGACTGACAAACAGTGGAGAAACACGACTGACAGACAGTGGAGAAACACGACTGACAGACAGTGGAGAAACACGACTGAAAGACAGTGGAGAAACACGACTGACAGACAGTGGAGAAATACGACTGACAGACAGTGGAGAAACACGAGTGACAGACAGTGAAGAAACACGAATGACAGACAGTGGAGAAACACGACTGACAGACAGTGGAGAAACACGACTGACAGACAGTGGAGAAACACAACTGAAAGACAGTGGAGAAACACGACTGACAGACAGTGGAGAAACACGACTGACAGACAGTGGAGAAACACGACTGACAGACAGTGGAGAAACACGACTGAAAGACAGTGGAGAAACATGACTGACAGACAGTGGAGAAACACGACTGACAGACAGTGGAGAAACACGACTGAAAGACAGTGGAGAAACACGACTGAAAGACAGTGGAGAAACACGAATGACAGACAGTGGAGAAACACGAATGACAGACAGTGGAGAAACACAACTGACAGACAGTGAAGAAACACGCACACCACCTAATGAGATTGGAACCCTGCACTCGTTCATTTTGTCCAAACAAGTACTTTGTGTTTTTGAACATAAAATATGGATATGTTTAGCTCGTGAAGAAATTACTAATACAGAAATGACATCCTAAAGTTAATGCGTGTATACCTCATCACAAATACATTAAAAAGCTACTGCAAGAGCTGGACAAAAATTTTATTTGTGTAGCAACTACAACGTTCATAAGAGCATTAGTAATTTATAGCAAAACTGCACACCAAGAACTTAACTACAACTTACTCATGATCATTTAGTTTAATCTTGACCTATAACCAGTTATCTCACTGCATAAGCATCCCTGCCAAACCCCATATAATACTTCATCCACTGAAGTGATATTTTCTACGAAACACAGGATTGCTCTTACATCAGTTCTGGTAGCAGAGCAAGACAAAAATAATCCCATCAGTCTGAATCCTTTTAAGCAGTTATTTCTTAGCTACTGCATGCAGTCACCATAATACCTTCTATAAATGCAATAGTGGCACTGTAAACTCAACTACGATAGCAACATTACATCAGAATGATTATTTTGCAATCACACATCAATCAACAATATACATCGTGGCAAGAGTTTGGCATTTCATCGATTAACCTGATGGCCAATTTATAACCGGAAATTGAACATTTTAGATACAACTCTTGACATGTTGATAACAATTAACAAAATACAATTCATTCTTATCCTTCTAGTGACACATAAAGGACATTCCTGCATCTAGAATACTAATAGCAGCACTTGTAGCAAGGGTTTGTTGACTATTCAGGTGTATACATCCTTCTTTCATAGCCAATTACTAGCAGCCAGCCATCCAACATTAGACTTAGCCATGACTTCATCAAATGCCCCTTTGGACTCAAGCATTCCCACCTCACGTTCCCAAGTTTCTCCCACCTTGTGGTTGCCAGTTTCTCCTATCTTGTGGTCGCCAGTTTCTCCCTACCATGCTCCCCAGTTTCTCCCATATCATGGCCCCCAGTTTCCCCCATCTCGTGGTCCCCAGTTTCTCCCATCTCGTGGTGTCCAGTTTCTCCCATATCATGATCCCCAGTTTCTCTCATCTTGTGGTACCCAGTTTCTCCCTATCATGATCCCCAGTTTCTCCCTATCATGGTCCCCTGTGTCCCCCCCATGCCCCATGTGTCCCCCCCATGCGTTTTCGTCAAGTAACCAATGACTATGACAAATCATGTATTTGATCACATTACAAACCAAGATATTATGCAGTCCAGAGGAAATACACTCCACTCACTTCTTCCATTCTCACATTAAGGGGCTTTGTAACCATACAAAATTCATGAAAAAAATTTTTTTGTAGGTGGGAGGGTCAAGGATCCACTTGGATTGTCACACAGAAATTGGAAAGGTATATTTTTGAGTTGTTTTAACCGGTAGAAATTTACAGTGGTCGGCCTTCCATTGACAATGAGTGCACTACACAGTTTTTCATTTTGTTTGTTGTTTTTGATCGGGGTGTGGGTGGGTAGGGTCAATCTTATCCAATTTTTTTTGAGGGGGGAGTATTACATTTCAAAGCCCCTAACAACATACACCCTTCCACACCAACATCCAGATTCACCCTCCACCACCCCCCCCCATAGCCATCTCTGGCCCTGACTCTTCAGATCCATTGTACCCGGCCCGGCTGCCCCTCCACTCCGGCCTGGAGCACTGCTTGGCCCGATGTCACCAGTTCCAGGGCCTTGGGGTAGGCCTGGTGTTCCACAGACTTCACCCTCTCAGCCAGGGACTCCGGGGTGTCATTGGGGAGAACAGGGATGGCCTCTTGAACCAGGATCGCCCCCGCGTCCAGCTCCTCCTGCACCCATAGTCACATGATCATAATATACATTGTTTATTCACAATAAACATTAGAAAATATATTGTTTTCTTCCTAAGGGTCATGGGTTTAATACATAAATATGCAAGTAAATACAACACTGCTTAAAAATAAATAAGAACGAACTATAAAATGCAGTAAATGGATTCAAATAAATTAAGAATAAATGTATAGCTTAGTGAATTAAGAAAAGATATGGGTAAAATACACAGTATCAACAAGTTAACTAAAATAGTTCAGTGTCTTAACAAGATATGATGTCGTCTCTGATATTTGTGCTCATCTAGTATGTAAAAAAGATAAAGGTTTGTTCTTATCTAGCACGGTACACAGTTCTTGAGATTCCTCAGAGTGCTTTACACACTTGTGGCATCATAAAGGAAACATTTTTACAGATCACGAGGAGATGATGGAAAGGATAAACTTTGTTATGTGAGAACCAACTAAAGCAGATAGTGGACAGCAAGATGATAGCAAAAAGAGGACCTAAATTGACGTATAGAGCCATACAGTGCACAACACTGAAATATGCAGCTACAAAGATTAAAACAAAGTACAATTTTTTTTTATAAACTTCAAGAAAATTTGGGCATTTTAATTATATGAAAACACCAACTAGCTCTATATCAGTTAGTCAATAAGAATCGCTGTACAATCCCTTTAAAGTATTTGCAACAGTTGTATATTCCTGGACATACTGACCGACACGAAGTGGACGGTGCATCCAGACAGTTTCACGCCAGCGTCCAGGACACGCTCGTGAATATCAAGACCGCGGAATGACGGAAGAAGAGAAGGATGAATGTTGAGCAGTCGACCGTGCCATTTCTTGACGAAACCACCTGTGGGAAACCGTCACAGACAATAATACCAAGCACTCTGTTAAAATAAACTCAGGAAAAGGCCTAGGGAAGTGTCGATTTAAACATGGCTCAATGTCAAGTGATCTGAGGAAGATCGCACATTTACAATGCTACACAGCCACAAACAGTCAAAACACAGAATGGCAAAAGTACTCAAGTGAAGCCAGCAGGCATAAAAGTAAAGGTGCGTTCTTCTATAGCGCGGTATCCAGTCCATGGAACTGCTCTTTACACTTCACCCCCTGGTAGACCTGTTCCTTTACACTTCACCCCCTGGCAGACCTGTTCCTTTACACTTCACCCCCTGGCAGAACTGTTCCTTTACACTTCACCCCCTGTCAGACCTGTTCCTTTACACTTCACCCCCTGTCAGACCTGTTCCTTTACACTTCACCCCCTGACAGACCTGTTCCTTTACACTTCACCCCCTGGTAAACCTGTTCATTTCAACGCCAACTCGACTTCTCTGGGAAGTATTCAGTCTCACTGCAATTACTACTATTCATTCATCCACATATCCAGCTGAGTGAAGAAACGTGAACGAAATTGCCTGAACTTTGAAACAGCAGCAAGAGGATTCAATCCACTGCGCCCCACTACATCTACTTCGTAACAATGGCTGTGACATATAGAAGAGAAAATATCATATTTTATTTGCTGTATGTGGACAGTACCAATACAAAGTATTCAAATGAAAGATAGAACTACAGCCAATAATAATTACATTTTCACATATTCAGACTCCACGAGTAGACATTACCTGAGAGAATGCGCATGAATCCGGCGAGGCAGACTACATCGATGCGTGCTGCCACCAGAGCTTCATGGAGGGCCTCGTCAAACGCCTCACGACTGGGGTAGTTCTTGTGAATGATCACCTGCAACAACACATGGACGAGGTCAGCTCACAGTAATGTACTCATGAAATGTGCTCTTAAGGTACCATTCCTTCTGGTGATGGCTAATCCGACATTGTCTGTATGTATACAATGCAAGAGACGTCAGTGTGACTTATGTAACACAAAGCACAACGCAACTTGAAAGTAAACGTAAACAATGGAATAGTTTGTAAAGAAGACCCACTGGTGTCGACATACAGTGTGACGCCGCAGATTATCAGTGCTGCCCTCTGGTGCATTTAACTGAACTAACTTGTAAATGAAATTCACTGTCAGTCATGAACCCAATGAACTTTGCTGTCATGCCATTGTGGGGCTAAATAAATTTGACGATTATATCTTTAAAGCAAGATGGACACTCATCAGGCAACACAGTACTCACCTGCGATGATATCCCAGCAGTCTTTGCCCTTGTTAGACCCAGAACATTTGGTTTGTTGGAAATAACTAGCACCACGTGAGCAGTGGAAGCGTGGATGTGGTTCGTGGTGTAGTCAATGAGGGCCTGAAGATTGGTGCCTGGTAAAAACAAAACAACCCTTAACAGAATATGGTAGGGATGTAAGAAGGGTAAGAAGCAAGATGATGTGGGCAAGTCACAAGTTGGGGATGGAGGGCGACTACCAAAGAGAGCAGAGGCCGTCGGAAGGGTCAGACCACAATTACAATGGGAAGACTGTGGGAGGGTTATGAGAAAGGTAGAGGAGGATGTTCTTACCAGTTCCTGAAATGAGCACCGCCACCCTCTTCTTTGCTGGGACAATGGTGCTTGGATTCATTCCATTCACCATTGTTGAAGTTGTGTTTTGCGCTGGCTGGCTGTAGGCTTTCTCCAGTGCTCCAGCCAAGTTCATCACTTCCACCTGCCCTTTGCCTGAAGCATACGTGCATCACTAAAACACTGTCTTCTATTGCAACAAACTTTTCTGTGCATGGAAATACACAGCGTGATACATAATGATGTTCTAATGTACACTTTTTTTGAGAGGAAGACTATTTACAAACTCTACAACTTTTTGCAACACTCAACAATGTCTTTCTGTGCGATTTAAAACAATAGTAATATTTAACAATGCAATGTAACTTTTGATATACTCTGCAATACAATAGAGAATTTTTTTATAATGTCAGCGTGTGGAACAAGACAACTAATTAGATTTTGTACAGGGCTTTGAGCATTTTAATGGGAATTGTGCTTGATGAAAAGTTAATTACTATAAGTGAAATGCTAATCTTCGTCAAACAATTGCAACATCACAATACCCATTACAAGAAATGCACAAGTCAACAAATAAGTAAACATACAGTATATAAAACAAAGACACTACACATCTACATTCAATGACATAGTGCTTCATATGCCTATAAGCGTTGCTAACAGAAGCACCAATGAAAAACCCTACATGTGTCACAAGGTACAACGGAGCCAATGACACAAGCCTCCTCTCCGACCTCCTCCAGCTGCTCCAGAATGCTCTCTGATTGGCTCGCTGCCACAATCAGCACCATGCCAATCCCGCAGTTGAATGTTCGAAGCATTTCCATTGGCTCGACATTTCCCTGTTGCAAAGCATTGAACTAATTATTTTATTGATAGCCAAAACGATGCCCAATTGGATGCATTCTCAAGACTATGATTGTGTATATCAATTTCTTGCTTTTGCTACATTACTGTACACTGTACAGACACTGGTGTTATCAAAGAGAAGCTCAACAAACAGTGGCCTCTGGCTATAAGCAACATGCTGGGACTTGGTTGAACTGTTCCACATATCCTGTTCCTTACATCCTTCGGTACATAAAACAGGCCAGAAAGGGGACTTCAAAGTTATTCCTTTTAAGCAGATGTTCCTTACATTTTCATGTTTCTACAGACAACAACATAGTGCAGTGCAATGTTCCAAAGTAACACACGCCCTGGGGATATGACTAGTTATCCCATTTCATTGAAACAGAAAGACTCCTGTTTATACATCAACACATCCAAAAGAATAACATAATTAAAGAAGGAAGAAACAATGTGACTTACTAAGGAGGCGAGCCACCCAAAGACTGTGGGAACGGGCCAATTGTTGGCGTTCAGCTGGACGGCAAGTCCCTTGGGAAGTACACGGGACACGTTGCCTGGAAGACCTCCCCCCGTGATATGGGCGAGGGCCTTCACCTTGCCAGCGTGTATGATGGGCATGAGGGCCTTCACGTAGATCTTGGTGGGAACCAGCAGAGCTTCCCCTGGCGTACAGACAGTATCCTTGAAGCAGGAGTTTCATAAAGGTCTATTTTAAAGCTGGCTCTGCAATTTCTCACTCGCTTTGATGAAAACATCACTACTAAGTTCATTTTAGTTCCAGGGCAAATGTGGCTATGTATGCACCACCTCTAAATACCACAACACAACGGTATCCACGTTTTGCAAATTATTTGATTTAATGATCAAAGCAAATGATTTTAACAATGTATCGTCTTTTATTAAACCGACTGTGCAAATAATTTAAACTATTAACACAGTACAGATTTAAACATCAACAAACCTGAAACAACTTTAAAGCATACAATTTTAGACAACCAAAATGTTTCTTCTTTCCCTACAATTTTAATTGCCTTTACGTCTCTCAACTGTGGAATTAGTGTCAAGTGTGGCAACTCAATGGTAGAAAGTAAAACTGCGCATTTGGATCTACATTTAAAAGCTGCAATAAACCATAAACTGAACCAGTTGAAAAAATTTATTTAACACTACTTTACATCTGAACTGTCCTTCATAGGATTTAACTTCTGATGTCACAGCCTCTCTATGACTTACCGATTTGCCGAGATGGATCGAATGGACACGGGCTGGTGTATGTGAATCTAAATCGGTCCAGCAGGTGTCGCACCAGGCTGAATCCGTTGCTATGGATACCACTGGAAGCCAGACCAATGACAACATCCCCGACTTGAATGCTGGCCACACAAGGCAGATAATTCAAACGTTCGACTGCTCCAACAGCGAACCCTGCCAGGTCATATTTACCCAGCTCGTACATGCCTGGCATCTCTGCTGTCTCTCCACCTGGTGACAATAACAAGAACTACGAATAGACTACAAGTGATGCAGTTTTCTCATGACTGTCACTTTCAGCTTAACCATTTCTTGTCATTGAATACTGTTATGTGCACAGCTGTGGCAGTATCGAGCATCAGTGTAAGAGGTTTGTTGGTGTCAGTACGAGAACGTTATTACGTCTCCTGTATGGTGTGTGGTGAATCCGCATACATTCAGTCGTGCTACGCCCGTGGCTGTGACATTTGAAAATAACGGGGAAGGTTTGAGTTGCACTTGAAAGCTAAAGCGGACCGGATGTGTTAATAAACGATCTTAATAATAATCCAGTAGTAGGTGTTAATCATCACAGAAAATCACTGGTGTGGAATCAACGACGAGCCTCATACCGCTCACGGTCCAGTGACAGTATAATGATCCACATTTGTTGTGATCACTCAACGCTGCATAAACTGTGACTTCATAAGAAAATCTACTACATCAGTTCAAACCAAGGTTTCAGTAATGAGATTGTATTGTCGGAATAACCAGCAATTCAAGAATTCAGTCATTTCATCATCAGAGTAGCGATCAAAAATGCTGCCACTTTTAGTTACTAATGGAAGTTACAGTTTGCTCTAAACATGACACTTAGAGTGAAACGCCATAGTAAATATATTCATAAACTTAATTTTATGTGCCTTCTTAAAACATTGATTTTAATTAGAAAAAACATTTGAAGAAGTACTACTGTAGTTAACTGTGTTGCTATAGTACCATTAAATACTTAAAATGTTTTCACAAGCTTGACGAACTTTGTCAGAGGGTTGGGACAGTTGATATTATGATTAGTTTCAGGCCAATCCTCAAAAGTTTAAGAAGTTAAGAATCAATGCCTGCCTCTTACCCAGTAGGGTACACCCTGCCATTTTACAGCCTTCAGCAATGCCCTCGATTACCATCTTCGCAGCTCGCATATCTAGCTTGCCGCAGGCGAAGTAGTCAAGGAAGAACAGTGGCTCCGCCCCGTGGCATAAAACGTCATTGACACACATTGCCACAAGGTCGATGCCGACAGTGGCATGTGACTTGCAAGCTTGTGCCACCTACAACAGTGGCAGAATGACATTACATAAGACTAAGTCACTTGGTCCTAGACAGGAGACAACAAGGATAAATGATTAATATCGAAGACATTTGCAGACAAGATCAAAACAGGAGGCAGAAAAACAATGAACCAGGAGGTTGATGTCAATGTTCAAAGTAGATAAATAATTTGATTTGGTAAAAAGGTAAAAAAAATGGCAGCATTTAAACAATGTAGCTGGTAGTGCTTCAAGCAAAAGAATTTAGTAATGTCATTACAGAGATTTGTAAGACATAAAATATACGAACATGTAATAATAATACTATACTGTTTGCCCCAAATACCCAACAGTATTTCAAAGCAATGTTTCAGTCCTTCTGTTTGTTCAGATCAGTTCTCTGTCGATAGATGTCCACAATTAATTAATGTATGTAGTTTTAAAAAGTTCCACAGCACAGGTGCCAGTTTAGAGAAGGCACAGTCTCCAAATGTTCTGAGATGTGCAACAAGCAGTCTACAGATCATCACTCCATTGACCTGTGTCATTAGTGTTTGTCGCCCCGCCGACATACCTTCAACTTTGTACCGACTCCGTCAGTGCCGGACACAAGCAGTGGATCCCTGTAACCTGATGCCTTCATGTCAAAGACGCCCCCGAACATGCCGATCTCTGACGTACACCCCGGCCTCGCTGTTGTCGCGACAACAGACTTGATGGAGCCAACCAACATGTCTCCCGCTACGATGTCCACCCCAGAGTCACTGTAGGTGACGGTCATACACCTGCGGAGATCGTGTCTTGTGACAAGACAGCATGTTGTACAATGAATACGATCAAGTTAAATTCTGGTGTTTGCCAAGACCAGCAGTCATTGTCAGCTGCTATCTCAGGTCATCTAACTGGCCGCACGTGGTTCATGGTTAATTGATTTAAGTACCATTGATAACAAACCATTTTGAAGATAATATGGAAAGCATGTGAAATGCATAATTTTGCACACGACAACAAATGTCTGTGGTAGACGAATTTCAAAGCAAGATGACAGCATTATTTCACGAATACAGATTCATTAAAAATTCCACGAGGAAGATCTTGTTCCTCATCTTCAAAACTACCGCACATTTTGGTTGTTTTACGGCCCAGCTATGCACCTTTAAGTTTTGTTTCTATACCTGATATTACATGACACTGAATCTATGCAATCCATTTCTAAATTGAATTGTCCTCAGTATATTTCTTTGAAGTATTAATAAATACAAAATTAACTGCATTGCTAGCCATCACAAGAAATCCAGATAAAAGTATAATTCTCACTGTTTGATGGCCTTGTGTCCGATATCAGAGCGGACAAACTTTCCATCGAACTGCACCATAGAGATGCCATGTTGTGCACGTCGCACAGCCGTGCGAATGTCTGCGTCCATGGCAACCACGGCCAACACACGACCCCCACTGGTGTGGACCTTACTGCCCGACACTTTAGTTCCAGCATGAAACACCAGGAGGCCAGGCTCTTCTCGCAACTTGCTCAAACCTGTAATTGAGATCACTGCCTTGTTTAGGTATGCAAACCGCCATGGCAGGATTTGACAATCTGATAAGGGGTGGTCTCAAAAACCCTGTTTCAACTGCTGTTGTCATTTTAATTTGATGCATTTTAAAAGCACAAAAAGTAAATAATCAAAATAAAATTGTTATCACATGTAAAATCTGATAAGGGGTGGTCTCAAAAACTCTGTTTCAACTGCTGTTGTCATTTTAATTTGATGCATTTTAAAAGCACAAAAAGTAAATAATCAAAATAAAATTGTTATCACATGTAAAATTAGTCATGATTATTAAGTGAAATATGAGGACAAACCTGTGACATTATTACTATTAGAACAAATGAAGATAAAATGAGCAAGTTACAGCTGCTCTAGCTGCCAATCATAATTACCTCAGATTACTTCATAAGCTGCCAAGAAATTTTCACAGTTTAACCATCCTTGCTCTAGTACTCGGTACTGTGAAATCCTACCAGTCTGTAACAAACAACTTCAACACTTGCCTATGATGGGCAGTCCTTTACTGTAGGAGCCAGGGTAGCCCCCGCTGACTGCCACTACGGCTACAGCGACCAGGTCTTGGTGGAACTCTAGCAGGGAAGGTGCTAATGTGCCACTGACACAGCTCTGCATGATGTCATAGACGTCAGACTTGAGCAGTGGCAGCAGAACCTGAAAGGCAGTTACACATGTTACATGTCTTTGACTAGTGGCATCAGAACCTGAAAGATACTCACTTTGATGACAGAAAAATCTCCAAAAGAAGTACTCATTTCAGTTACTGGATAGGACATCATTGCTACCCCGGTTCCCAGGAGTCCATATCTGCCATAAGAAGTCATGTATAATTTTGACAATGGTAAACCCTACCTGGGTTTCTGGGTCCCCAAACCTACAGTTGAACTCGAGAACCTTTGGGCCTTCCTCCGTCAGCATCAGTCCGGCATACAGAATACCTGAGAAAAAAAAATGTCTTCTCTATCACGGATCAGCTGCCGCATCCATTCTTACAGAAAACTAAAGCTGGTTCCAACAGTTATCCAAGAAACCAACACTGGTTCCAACACCTCCAAGAAACCAGGCTGTCACATTCTGCAAGACTCCTAAGTGTACTGTCTGTCTGCTCGTTCAAACAATGGCTTTCTTGTCAAGAAAGCACTTAGTACCTGTTGCTTTTGATGGAAATCCAGTTAAGGTAGCTGGGGCAGCTAGTGTGTCAATTGAATTTTTTCTTTTTTTCTTCATAACATGCTAGGAAATACCAAACTGAACGTCAACACCACAAATAATCACCCGGCACTGACGTCACATTTCGACAATCCATCCTTTAAAAAAATAGTTTTGGAAATCCCTGATTTCTTAGAAACGCTGACAGTGTTTCCATTGTAGCGACTGCGAGTGCTATGATGTTCGAACCAGCTATATTCGTTCGCCATGAAAGCAGAACATAATTAATTGAATCACATCAGTAACATATAATAAAATTGTTGATGAGTTAACTGTGTCAACTTCTGCGGTGCTATTAACAGTGGGAATGTTTACCAAATCATGATGTAACAGTGGGAATGTTTACCAACATATGATGTAATAGTGGGAATATTTACCAACATATGATGTAACAGTGGGAATGTTTACCAACATATTATGTAAGTGGGAATGTTTAACAACATATGATGTAACAGTGGGAATGTTTACCAACATATGGTGTTCCTTCTTCTTTCATTCCATTCACCACTCGCTGGAGGACATCTCTCCTGATCACTTCCATCTGCTGCTCAGATACCTGAGGCAGAGACGTCAAGCCAGTGTGATAAAACAGATTGTCTTCTTATCAAACGTACCCTCTACAGTTAAATTAAATGGTAACCTATCCCCACACAAAACATCAAACAGTCATCTATAAAATAGTGGCAATGCCAACAAATTTGTACACTTCTGTTAATAATATCAGCCACATGTCATCAAAACCTTAATTTAGCAGGAATCATTGAACAAGTAGCTGTGGACATTATCATAATAGACCATAAGTGGATTCTTTATCAATCTGAATTTTAAAAACTGACCAAAGACTGACCATAGGGCAAGGGCAGTAGGCTCCCATGCCCCCTGTGTTTGGCCCCTCATCGTTATCCAGCAGGCGCTTGTGGTCTTGTGCTGGGGGAAAACATGCCACTGTGACACCGTCACTGAATGCTAGGCACTGAAACAGAGGGGAACACATTCCACCATACCTTCACCGAATGCCAGGCACTGAAACAGAGGGGAACACATTCCAGTGTGACACTGTCTACAGATCACATTGAACCACTGTTCGGCATTCGAAAAATCTTACTATTGAATTGCTTGGCACATAATAGCAGAAACTTGCATTAGATACAAAGCTCACACATCTGCTGTCATTTTAAATCCTATAATATATTATATAGGCATGTACATGTAGAATTTACAGCAGAAAAGTTTTTCCAGGGTGAAAAATATGCCTTTCCCCCTTCTTCAAATTGAAAAAGACAATGCTACTCACTGATACTTCTTCCCCGGTCAACATCTCCTCAATGACAACAGTGCTGCCAGCTGCTCCAAACATCTTGTCCTGAAAGTTACAAATCCCAAACATCCAATGTGCGAAGGGGTGAATTTGGCTGCGATGGCAGATTTTCAGGTTTTGATGTTTTTAATTAGCCTAACTATCCTATATTGCTGTTATGCTATTATAAAGTCATAAAACGATTGATAATTTTGAAAAAAAAATTTGTGGAGCTATGAACATCTTAATGAACAAAGGCAAAGGAAACTTCGCTCAATTCAGATGTATCGTATCCACTGCACATCATGTCCACCCCCACCATATTGGCAACGTTGGAAAGCTGATTTATTATGGGATACATTTACTAGGGCAAAATCAACCACGTAAGAGAGGTTTAAAATGGAGATGAAACGTAAACAAAATCACATTTTTAACTGAATAATAATGAGGACATAATCACGATACGAGTCACAATGGCTATTTGGCCGAGCTAGAAACGCGCATGCGCAATCGCTCTAAACATTGGAATACGACCTTTACCCAGACCTGCCTACACCAAAAATGTCTGATCAGTAATCCTGCTGTCTACAAACTAATTTTCAGGAATATAGGCCTGTTGTCAGTAACAGTTCAAAACCATGTCGTATTGTCAGGGAAATGGCACCACTGTTAGTAATGCTTTAATACTGGGTCGTTCCTATGGCGATGGTTGCCCCAAAACAGAGTTATCATTAATAAACCACGAGAGGTGCTTTGAAGCGTTCAGTTAATAGAACAGTAGTGCAGATACTCATAACCACCATTGGTGGAAATGTGCAGAGTTGTAACTGTGTTTAATGTAAATGCATCTATAACCAATTTACACTGTATACAACTGCTGTACTGTACTATCTTTTAAAGTCAAAGTTTTAGCAAACTGAAAGAACCTCAATAATTTTGTGTTTTTTAATATTAAATTAACCATTGAAACAAGTTCAGAATCGACAGGTGAAATGTGTAACAAAAACACATTGAACTTTACATTGCATTCTGTGGCATCTAGTTTTGTCAACACAAGACCCGTCTGATAAGAGTGCTGTCAGCCTACTTCAGGCTTGGTCTCCTGAGAGAGAGACCTGGTCTCCTTAGAGACCTGTGATAACCAGCGTGGAACCACTTTGATGACAAAATAGGCTAACGTTAGTCGTTAATGTCGCATCTATAACCGTAATTTATAAGCCAAGACCATGTCATTATGATACACTAACGCTAGTTGTCTAGTCGTCGTCTAGTCTACTCTAGTATATATTAACCTACCCCAGCAAAGTTTCGTATCAACTCGCTACTAAAAACACTGACTTAGTGAGTTAGTCTTAGACTTAGTTGGACAGTCACTACAACACACTAGACTCTAGAGTAGTCAGTACTCGCAATTGTCATGGCCACCATGTGATATCAAAAAGTCGATTTCGCAAATCTGGCAGTGCACAAAGCTGACCCCCTTCTTTGAGCTTGATTTTGTGTAGTGGCAATGCCTGTGTTTATTCTTTCTTAAACTTTTGCAGCACACATTTTTTCTTGGCTGGTGGTACCGATCCAATCTCCGCCATTTTTGTCTCTATCTCCTTCCGTTCGTGACTTTCCGTTTGAGCGCGGAATGCGAATTTATTGTAATGTTGTTTTCAACTGGTAAAATTACGAACAGCAATACCGAATGAAAAATCATGTCACAACACACTGCATTATATATGATGTTGTATAAAATGGAAGCTAAATTCGGGTAAAACTGAAATTATTAGTGATCGTCATGACCAATAAAAATTCCGTAATATTTTTATCCCTCGCCGTAATACCGTAATTTTAGGCTTATTTCCCTAAACATTCCTGACAGTCCGGAATGGTAGGCTGGTCTGCTTACCCCTGCTCGAAGCCACGTTTGTCTTGGTTTGAGTTTGACTACTTCGGAGACTGTCGTTATATCAAATCTATTTAATAATCGATTATTTAGTTGCCATTGACTGTGGAACTTAGTCAAGTCAGACAGGCTCAGATAGCGACAGTAAAATTAGCATAATTTCTGAGGGAGAAAGTGACGGGGAAGACCACGATCGAGCGACAGCTGACACTGACAGCTTCAAGCAAGTGCGTAGACAGCTTGGCAGCAATGTCACTGAGAATGACATATCTTGCAAACTTTCACAGCTATCGAAGTGTAATTCCACCAAAATATCCGTTGATGTGTACTACAACAGTGCAAAATTTCAACTTCATACGATGTGCCATTGTTATTGAAATGTATGAATATACTTTAGTAAACTTCAAAGCTGTTTTTCGTCAAATGACTCGGGGCACTTTCCTTCTATGAAACGATAACTTGGCAACTGAGCTTTGTAGTTGTCTTTGGCACCAACGGAAAGCCCATACAATTGTCTTTCACGTGGTACCTTCATCTCAAAATGTAATTTTCCCCCGACTTGTTTATGACTGATTTTGATGGAGTGGGTCACAATTGTTTGCTGTGTAGATACTGAACGATTAATCAGAATCTGATTCAACTACTTTTGTTAATAATGCTTATTAATTACAAACGCTACTTACATTTCTGCTTCTGTCGCAATTAACATGATTTAAATGACCTCAACACATTAAATTGGACATACAAATATGTTGTCACGGTAATTAATTACACAATTACCCCAAAATTGGACCTTGTAGTTGTCATCACACATTTACCTGGAGAATGCTCCTGGCCGCATCACAGGCTTCTTTCTTTGTTGCCGCGACAATGACCCCTTTACCCGCAGCTAGACCACTGGCTTTCACCACGTGTTCCTTTCGGGAACAACTACAATAAACGTTTCCTCATAAACATCATACAAATTTATTTGGCTGTCTATTTAGAACTTTGAAGCCTTTGACACTGTTGTGACAGGTAAAATGAGTCCTGAAAAATTAATTCTTAGCTACAAATTATTGCTTGCACATTTGAACAAACAGGAATTTTTCCGACACACAGAAATGTCAGTTATGAATATGTGACAGTACATGAGAAAACTCAGCTTAAATTAAATAGGATAAATCACAAATTGAGATTTCTGAAGTGTATTAATTTCTGAATAACATACAAAAACAGAAATTAATTAATTGAAACGGCTTTGGTTTGTCCATTTTAACTCACATTTTGGTATGAAATAAGCTAAACTGAAGCTGGAAAATGCTGATATCTTAGTTTGTGATTTTCGTACGTAAGCGTAACATGTGTTTAAAGTTGGCAGAACAATAAAAATGGAATACTTTTTTAGTAAAGTTGATTTAGACATCCTTCTAAGTTTCAAGTAATCTGTGGGGCTGGTGAGCTGATGACAAGGAGCGCCACCTACTGGTGAGCCGTTGACAAGAAGCGCCATCTACCTGTTGATGTAGTCGCATGCAGCGTCAGCATCAGTGAAGCTTTCATATTGTGCTGTCGGTACATTATGCCGCTGCATAAACTCCTTCGCAAATAACTTACTCGCCTCAATCTGTGCTGCGGCTGCGGTTGGACCGAAACATGAGACACCTGAAAGAAAGCAATTCTCTTCAAGCTGACTTGGGAGTTTATTTGTTGTTCCACGTAGTGTTTCAATTAAAACATAAACACCCACAAAGTCAATGTTATATGGGTTGGGACTTGGAGTCAATGGAATGCATTAACAGAGGCACGACAGACCTTCAGCATCTCAACAACATTCTGTACATAATAAATCTGTTTAAATCTTTGATGGTGAATATGAGTGTAGTAAATTACTAAATGAAGTGTTGATTTTCATTGTTATCGCAAAAATGGCCATTCGTGCCATATGCAATAGCAACGATGTCGATGCATTCTCAGATGATTCAGATGTTATTTTAGATACTAAGACAGTAATCAGACGGCTATTGAACCAATCGATCGGCACAAGTTGATGACAACTGGATGCATCTTTGGGTAGTAGAGGATTCAAAAACCGACTGTGATTTTGAGGTTTTCAGAGGATGGATTTTCAACAATAAATGGTATGGATGGTGGTCCAAGAATAACTGTTTTCTAGTTGATTTTTTACCTGAAAAATAATAAGTTGAAATAAATGTTATACACGTTGTGTTTGTGGTCACTAGTATAACATGTATTCAAGTTGAAAATCCAATTAATTTAGCTGTTGTGCTTTTTGGTCAGTACCTTATTTGATAAAACATACCATGACTTTGTAATGATATAATTTTTTTTCCTTACCAGTTGATTCAGAACTTAATTCTGAAGGTTTCGTTAACTGGTACCTGCGGTTAAAAAATAATTCGTTATTGTCATTATGGCATCTGAAGTCAACTGTGGCTATAAAAAATGTTTATGAACTGAAACATTTATAAAAAATTTCAAACAATAAAATCACGACGTACCAGGGAACATTTTGTTCAGTATATATCGCGAATCGCGATACAAGTTGCGCAGATCGCTACACAGTACTAAAAACGCATCGCATAAAATCGTGAACCATATTTGGCAGTAATAAAATATCTGTGTGCTAGTTTGTACCTAATCATATATAGGTATTAACTACCAAACGAAACCTTCATCCCGTCATTACGGCATGCAAAGTTGCATCAAGTTTGCAGTCTGTTTAATAGCAGTCATCACCTTTATCCGAGTGGTGTCGCAACAATCACACACAAAGCGATGTCAAGTTCAAGGTTGTGGTTCGTTTATGGAAAGTGAAATGACGGCAACTAACGACTTCGTGTCTAGTAAAGTTAGTAGTCCTAGTGGTAGACGAACTGCACAAGCAGTTCACTATGCGACAGCGGAAAAAGTGATACAGGCACCACACATGACTGTTGTGCATTCCCAGCCTGAGGACACAGCGTTAGTAGATGTTGTCTTTGAGAACGGAGATTAGTGATGCCACAGTTGCTCAGTGACGTGTGAATGTGATGGCCCTACACATGACTGTTGTACAACATAGTTCAGTGGGTGTACCTGAATTGAATTAGTACCTGACTTTTGATTTAGTGGTCATGTCAAATAAAAAGTGGAGTCAGATGCCAAGTTTTGCTGTAATACTTATAAGTTAGAAACATGATAACGTTTTTTTGCCAAAAAATGTATTTATATCTTACTTGCCTTAAAAAAAATTGCTACACAAAATGAGCAATTGCTAATCCATTTCCAAATCGATTAGCAATTGTTGCTAACAAAATTTTTTTGTGCACCCATAACACTGCTTTGAGTTTAGTTTGGCATCGCAAAAACTTACTTAGATTTACGATACAACAGAAGTATGCCATTTCATCCGTTTTATACTGGTGTTGGCTACTTAAAAAAAAGACCGACTGATTCTTATGCAAGTTGCATTTGTGAATATTGATTGCAATTTACAAACCACTGAGGAAAGATTGAAGCTAGCAGCGTAATAGGATTGATGCCAGCACTGAACAAACACAAATAACACATTTCCACTCGTTCTTTGTTTATGTAATGTTCATTGAGAACCGTCAAAGCAATTTTAAGTAGGTTTGACAAACACCAGGAGTACATCACGCAAAACATGCGTTAGTTAGGAAATATACTGGCACAGTGATCATAGTGTCAGCACATGAATGCGGGCGAATGCGCCCCGAAAGACAGCTATTCCCATTTCCCCCAACAACAAAAAATCAGGGTCCATATATCTTATTTGGACATCAGGGGTTTTGTCATGATAATCCAAAGTATAATTACTGCTTAGCAAGCCAAAAGTTGTCATCAGTGATCAGTTTCTAGGGTGAAGAAGATCCACAATGGTGATTTTTAGATACATATATAATTGTACTGACCTTTACAAGTAAGAACATCGACCATGCCATCCGCAAGTGGATCTTCTGGGCCAATGACCACGAGGCTGATGTCATTCTGAAGGCACCATTCTCCCAGTGCATCATGGTCCTTCACATTGAGTGCTGTGACAGACAATAAAAGCATCACTAGTTGTACAAAATAACAGAACAGTATTGCTAGCATAATACAGGCTGGTATATATATTTGTATATATATTATGTTGAAACAGATTTATTATTTATTTACACGGACTGTACAATCAACAGTAATGTAACACCAAAATACGAGGGGGAGATTACAAGCTATATTTGACAGATCAGTTTGGTGAGTTACTACAGTTGAAGCACTTACAGATGTTGCTTGTCTTTGACACGAACTGGGTGCCTCCATTCCCCGGTGTCACGTAGATCTGTACGACCTGGGGTGACTGGGCGAGCTTCCAGGCGAGGGCATGTTCTCTGCCCCCACTGCCCACAATCAATACCCGGGCATTCATGGCTGAAACACAGGCCGATGATTCCACCTGTCGATGCGCAACAAAACCAAGCGACACACAATTACTTGAATGTTAACTTACGCAATTTTTATTTCGTTTTCAACCATAGGTGGGCCGCAAACAGACCTAGCCGGTCAGTCAGATATAATGTGCATTTTTATTGTTAAACAAGCCGAGTTGTTAACTTAAATTGTGGCTTGGCCTAATAATTTATGTTTCTGGGACATGTCGAACTACTTTGAAATTTCAACTACTTCTCACTGATGTATATGTGACCCGCTCTCCCAAAACCAGGCAGAAGTTGCACAGATCGGTTTCGCACTAGCAACCAAAACATGCAGTTGGTGGGCCACTTCATCGATTTTTGGATTTCAGTGGAACTGTGTTGTTTGATATCTAATCTTCTATTTTGCAAAGTGTGCAGCCCCAAAACACAACATAACATGGTATAATGTTGTTTTATTTGACACATACCGCTCATTTTGGTAAAACAATGACCATCTGAATGACCAAATTAGCTTGATTTGAACGCGCCGCTACGAGCGTTATTGGTGTGGTGCCCCTTAACATTGCACATCGTTGGAAAGCCGGGAATGTCCGTGATCTAAATATGTCGTCCCCGTTAGCCATGTTATTATTGTAAGCCAATCACAGGCGACTTATTCTAGTAAACAAAATGGCAAGTGCGTAGCTACGTGCGTCACGTGGTCTCCGCCTTAGCCCGCGATTCGCTGATTGTGATGTCACAGCGAGGTTGACCCGGAATCTCTGAGTTCATCTCATGTTGTCAAGTAAACATCGTTCTATCGTCTAGCGTCGCGCATTGAATTTAAGCAAGTCTTTTAGCTTTATATGAATAGATCATTTCACAATTATGGATCAAGCTGCGCAGATAACGCAACTATTGAAAGAAGCTTCGAAATGTGGTATTAGTGACAGTTGAGCGGTGCGGGAAGTGATAGAAGATTACTTCTGTCTGCCAACTTCTGAACTTGACAGCGACGTCGAAGTAAGTGACAGTGGCACTGACAGCGACGATGAACTCGTGTTGAACCCGCTATCAACAACAACAAGTGTTGACCGTGGCAGTCCGGTGGCTTCTACTAGCACTGTGGAAGAAGTTGATGTTGACGATGATGATCTAGAGGAGACGGCCGCGGATGACGCACATCACGAAGAAGAGGGTGCGATGGATAGAGCGGCGAACATGTTTGAATGTATCAACATGCCACAGAAGAAATGTCACTGTGTATGCAAACTACATAATGGCCAGCCTTGTATTTCCCAGTTCAGCAATGAAAATCAAGAGTCTATCAGGTATGCTATGTTTAATTATTATAAAGCCTGTGCATTAATAAATACATGCATACAAACGTACATTTTGCCAGTTAATGCTTAGTAGATAATTATGCAGACCTACAATAATAGGCTACATACAAACGTTTACTGTTGTATAATTGTAAATTTAACTGTTAATAATTATACTAATCCATAATATTGTGGCACATGTATCGATATTGTAGTAATGATCATTGAGTCCATGTGGAACCAATATCTTTATAGTTTTATGATTATAATCTATATTAGTATTATACAGTAAATTGTGTGAACTTAATTAAACACTGTTTTTTCCAGACTGAACAAACAAGAGCTGAGTGCATACGAGAAAGACTTGCTGCTGCCAGGGATCATATGTGCCAGCATCAATGCTTCAGAAGAAACCCTGAGCGTGAAGAAGTTAAAAGTTGGTCGAAAGGCAACAAGGATACGCTACTTCTACTACGAACATTGACGGATATGCCGCGACACCTTTCTCTTCCTGATGGACATGTCAAAAGATAAGTTGACCAACTTAAAGAAGTGGTACTTGGCAAATGGGATTTATCCACGCAAGAAGAAGTCAGGCGGCCGACGGAAAACAGCATTGAGCTTTGCTGAAATCAAACGTGTCTCTCGGTTTATAATCAACTTCCCCGAGCAGCACAGCATCATTCTCCCAGGACGCATTCCCGGTTTCAAGCGAGATGATGTCAAGGTGCTCCCCAGTTGCGAGACAAAGGCGTCAGTGTGGCGGTACTATAAAGCAGCAGCAATGCAGGGTGAGCGCATTGTGCGCTACTCTACATTCCGCAAGTTGTGGAATCAGCTAGTGCTATACATAATCATTTGCAAGCCGATGTCAGACTTGTGCTGGACCTGCCAACTGAACAACACACGTATCATCCGGCAGGTAAACGTGTCAGAAAATGAGAAGAGTACAGTGCTTCGGCTACAAGAGGCTCATCTTGAGCACGCACATGCAGAACGTGCGCATTATCAAGACCTGTGCCAACAGTCACGCCAAGTCGCAGACACACACAACCTACAAGAACTACACGTGACACGCCCACTCTCTAGAAATATCGCATTTCATTACAGTTTTGACTTTGCACAACAAGTACATTTCCCATCTGATCCACTACAGCCAGTACCCATATATTTTAAAACTCTTCGAAAATGCCAGATCTTTGGAATACATGCTGATGAAAACAAGTAAATTACCTGGCCGATGAGTGTGTGTGTCGTGCTGTAAAGGTGCAAATGTCGTTATTAGCTACCTACATCACTTACTGGACAACTACAGTGCTGGTGAGGGTCACCTCCAGCTAAATGCTGACAACTGTGTCGGACAAAACAAAAACAATTTCATGCTGTGGTACCTGGCATGGAGAGTTGCCACGGCTGTGGTACCTGGCATGGAGAGTTGCTACCGGTCTCAACGCCACAGCCACCATCTCATTTCTACCTGCTGGCCACACAAAGTTCTCCCCAGACTGGTGTTTCGGCCTGATTAAATGTGTATATCGGCGAACAAAGGTGTCTTGCATGCAGGACATTGTTAATGTCATCCATAAGTCGTTAGAGAAAGCCCTGAATTTGCCGCAACTTGTTGGAGATGAGGACGGGAAAGTTATTGTGCCAATATATGACTGAAGGCATTCCTCACTCCAGCTTACAAGAAAGTGGTTAGTTTGAAGAAAAATCACCACTTTCACATTAGTGATGCAGACTCAGGGAAACTGCTCACAAAGGAGTACACTGAGTGCATAGCTGCCAACATTTGAAAATGGGAAAGAGTAATGATTTTCGCGCGAATCGCGACCTATGGCCCATATATATATTTCAATAGTTTTTCATGTTTAATAATACCCAAACATCATAGGAATGTGATATAATTACAGATTGTGTTCCCAAACTGTTAAAAAAAAACTTTTATTTCAAGTATATATGTACATCATCAACGTTTCCAGATTATACTTTCCAAATAAATTTTATTTCAGGTATATAATAATAATATTGTAACACAATCAACATTTCCAGATTAGATTCAAAATAACACATTATATTTCAGTTCTGTCTCATTAAAGTCACTTGTGAATGTTTATTTGTCTTGAAGGTTTTGATATGTGGCACTTTTAGCTGTAGCCAGAAAGGTCTCTGACAATCACTTCTCCCGCCATGCGCCACAGAAAAATCCACACGACATAATGTACAGAATGCATTCGTAATACTCGCAGAACTAGCCTTCAAAACAGGCCACTCGCTGCTAAAGTCCTGTTTATAATTTTGCACAACTTTTGGCTTTTTCGAAGCCATACACAGTTCATTTATCTCGGAGATTTCTCGCTTTTTCGGCATCTCTACAACCAATAATGAAACAATGGTGTCGTTTCATCAGCTGCTATCGCTATCCCGCGCAAAATAAACGTCTGTGCGCATGCGCCGCTGGCTGGACGAGTCCAACTCTCGCATGATTCCGGCGTTCGTGGGGGTGGTAAAACGGTGGATATGGTCCGAGCGAAATTATTACTGGGAAAATTTACGATTTATTGTAGTATTTCAGAGTATGGGCGTAATGGCGTAATGAAAGACAGAAAATCGTAATGATTCTGCAGAAATCGTAATGGTTAGCAGCCCTGTGAGTGTGAGAGCAATGAACACAGCATCCTGTGTGGAGCCGTTCCACAAGGAATGACAACGATCATGAGACCTGCTGGCTTGGACAAGAAACGTCAGGCGTATTTATTTAAGGAAATCAGAGAATTCTGCACTGACGAGACAGAGGACATAGTGTGTCCGGGTCCTTTGGAAGACGTGGATTCGAGCAGTTCAGATGAGGACAATGAGCCACTTGTGAAACGCTCAAGGAGCAACTGCTAGTGTAGTTAGTAGTTGCAGTGCTGTTGCTAACCAGTGACTGGGTGGGCGGGGTCATGCGAGGTCACACATATAATTAGGTAATTGCAGTGAAATAACATTTAAAAAATATATTTCACAATTAACTCATTGTTTGTATTTTAACATGATGAACTAGTCTAATTATGAACCAGAAACATGTTCCTGTTGATATATGGTATGCTGTTTTTTTTGCTGGACAGAAATCAAGATTTGGATTTTTATGTATGTAAACAAAATATTTTGATCAGCTTTTAATTAAATCTTACTGATACCACTAACATTTCTGTGAATCGCTTTACTCAGGTCATAAGTGTGTCAAATTAGGACACTGTGTATGCATGGTTGCTATGGTATTTTCAGCTGTATGTCTGCTTAACATCATGCCAAAGTTTAAAGCTGTTTTTCTCCAAATTGTCGATTTCAATGCATCATCATTCAAATTGGCATAACTTCACCAATATACAAGATACAGGGATGGCTCTTTAGAAAGCTCTGTGTATCTGCTTTCCAATGATGTATAAATATCAACATGCAAAATTTGCTACTTCAGCCTGGTTTTGGCAGAGCAGGTCATATATGTTTATTTATTTCCATGGCAACATATCTATACAATGGTATTCTATAGTGCTGTACAGTAAAATACATGGTATAGTAAAAATGTCAAAACAGTAAAAACAAATGCAATAATACAAATGATTATAAAAATTAAAGCTATTTAAATGACTAAAATTAATAACTTAGTTATATGCTATGCTAAAATAGTGAGTCTTCAATTTATTCTTAAAAACACTGACATCATTGCTACTGCGCACGTCTTCAGGTAGGGAATTCCACAGTTTAGGTGAAGCCACTTTAAAAGCGCGATCCCCCAGAGTTTTCCGCTTTGTCCTTGGTATATTGAATGTCATTCTCATTCACACAAACCCATTTGGCTGAAAAAATGCTGCATTTTCCCCCATGTCATGTTGCCATGTCCTTTGTGTGGGCATTGCAAGACACTGCTCTACTTGGAATACAATACTGTCCCCATCTGAGACTGATGCCTTGTCGTGGTGGGGTGGCTTGTGTGTCTCAATGACCCGTAGAGCTACACTGGCAGGAGACTCGACTCTTGGCAGGTCTAACCATGCCAAACAGGTCGAGGGATAGAGTCCAGATAAAAGTCATTCTCCCAGCCCTCCTGGTTGGGGGTTGAGCACGAGGCCAACGACCTCATCTCGTAAAAAAAACAATGTTATGGAAATAAGAAACTCTCTGTGTCCTGCGGCAGTGGAGCTGGGCACTGCAAGTATGACCAGTGACAGTGAAAACCTCTGGGAATCTGTCACCACGAGACCATCAGCTGTAGACGCCAAAACCAAGACAAAGATAGGATTCTGGTATGTTTGGACTATGTATGATACGGGCAAGTTACAAATGAATGTAGATGGACAGGCACAGGTGACCACAAAACACAGAGAGGAGACTATTTTATTTACTGGCAGAAATGATGGCCCACACCATGGTGTAGCCTTGATTATGAAGGACTCAGGATTTCCCTTATGGAATGGAAAGGCTATTATACGATAAATTTAAAGGGAATCAAGTCAACATGAGCATCTTACAGTGTTATGCTCCAACGAACAATGCAGAAGATGAGGAAAAAGAAGACTTCTATTGAAGCCTACAAGCAGAGGTTGAGAAAATATCACGTCATCACCTACTGCTCATCATGGCGGATCTGAATACAAAAGTAGGATCAGAAAATGCCAGACATGAAAAAAGTATGGGCCACCATGGAACGGTGAACGACTGATTGACTTCTGTGGTCTGAACAACCTTGTCATAGGAGGAACCCTATTTCCGCACAAGGAAATACACAATCTGACTTGGATTTCACCTAACCAAAAACACAAGAACCAAACTGACCACCTGTTCATAAGTGGTAAGTGGAGACGGTCTTTACAAGATGTACGTGTCAGAAGAGGAGCAGATGTTGGCAGCGATCACCACCTTGTTGGGGCACACATCAAGCTGAAGCTCGGAAGAACTGGAACACCGATTAGGATGTTGAAACGCTTCGATGTTTCAAGACTGAAATACACTGAAGTCAGGAAACAGCTTATCCTGCAGGTGCGCAACCGCTTTGTTGCACTAGAGGAATTAGACAAGGGCGGAAACAACTACAAAGTGAAGCAGAACTGGAAAGACATTGTACAGACATACACTGAATCCAGCCATGTGATACTAGGACAGAAACAGAAGGAGCAGAAGGAGTGGCTGAGTGAAGACATATGTAAAGCCATCAAGGAGAGAAAGCAAGTGAAAGCACAGTGGATGAAAGCCAACTCCCAGAGATTGAGAGAAAGATATGGAGCTCTCTATGATGAAGCAAATAAGCAGGTCAATAAGTTTGCAAGAACAGATGAGACTGTACAACTTAGCAGCAGAGGCAGAATGAGCTGCGGAACACCAAGAACAAGGCACTGTTTTCAGGATCACCACACAAATTTGTGGAGGGCCATACAGTAACCACACTCTTAGAAGAGACAAACAAGGCAATACGTTGACATCAGACAAAGAGCAAGAAAACAGCTGGGCAGAACATTTTGAAGAAGTGCCAAGCAGAGAAGACCAGATCTACCAGACATGGCTGAAGACCTGGACGTCAACGTAGAGCCACCCACCAAGGAAGAAATAGTTACTGCTATCAAGGAACTCAAGAACAGAAAGGCAGTGGGTCATGACCAGCTAAATGCAGTTATTCAAAGCAGACCCAGAACTAGCAGTCAGACATATTTTACCCTTATTTGTGAAGATATGGAAGAAGAAAATTCTTGATGACTGGTGCAAAGGTACCATTGTTAAAATCCCCAAGAGAGGGATCTATACCAACTGTAACAACTGGCGAGGCATTACCTTGCTGTCAGTCCCCAGCAAAATCTTCTGCAAGATTATTATCAAGTGGCTCTCAACAGCCGTAGACAAGGTGCTAAGAAAGGAACAAGCTGGATTTCGAAAAGGAAGAGGAGGCATAGATCACATTTTCACTCTCGGAAACATCATCAAACAATGCACAGAGTGGCAAAGTATAAACTTTGTACAGTCAAGCCTCGTTATAACGCGGTGGTCGGAGTCCACGACTTTGGACCGCGCTGTATGCGAGATGCGTTAGGTGTTCCCATATCTGCCACCAGGGAGCTACTAAACAACAGCGATCGCAGCCCGCTGCACCAAGTCCATGAACGCTGTCGAAGCCCTGTGTGCTTGCAGAACTGTCTTATATGCCAACATGCAGTTTATGGAACTTATTATACTAGCATCAACATGTATTATTTTTAAATGTCACACCCTGTTGATTCTTGAACTGAATAAAACACATGTACGTATACCGTTATGGAATAGATCTACTACGATGATGATGTAGGCCTAGGAATCGAAAATAATAACCTGGATCTGAGCAGCCGAAAACGTGTATGATTTGACAAACGTAGTATGTAAGCTGATAAAACATAGAAAACGACAATAGGTAGAATTAATAATCGTTTCACTTCGTCTTTCAACCGATCACGACCGAAGCATATATTTATTGACATTAAGAATCACATGAACAAGGCCAGAGGTGCTTTCTTCAGACTGGAACCTGTTTGGAGATCAACAATATATTCTAGAAGAACAAAGCCGAGACTATACCAAAGCTGTGTCCTTTCCACACTACTCTATGGCTCAGAATGCTGGCGTATCACAAAACTAGACCTCAGACACTTTTCTACCTTCCATACAAAATGCCTTCGAAATATCATGAGAATATTCTGGCCACAAAAAAATCTCAAACAACCAACTGCTAAGACTAACCGGACAAAGCAATATGAACAACAAACTCGCCACAAGAAGATGGAAATGGATCAGCCATGTCCTGAGAAAGGAGGACGACAACATCTCAAAGACTGCACTAAGTTGGACACCTGAAGGTAAAAGAAAACGAGTTCCAACATGTGGAAGGCAAGAGACTCCTCATGGCCAATATGCTTAGCAGGGCATATTTAACATGCCAGAAAGCGCTCCAAGACGTACAAGATAAAATCACATTAGCCGTGGCACAAGCAACTGCAAGACACAGGTTTGCAGAAGGTTCTGGATCTCATAAAGAATGGATGTAAACAGTTGATCCCACCAGAACCAATACCATACTTCGATATACGGGACACACTCAGTCACCAAGACAAACAGATCCTAAAAGGCCCGAGAATAATCATCCCAAGGGAGATGCAGAGATGAAAGGAAAATTACATGCCGCACACACGGGTTACAACAGCATGATTGCACGGGCCCGAGAAACAATATTTTGGCCAAGAATGTCGAGTGGAATAAAACAGATGCCTGAAGCATGCAAAATATGTCAGCACTGGAAATCTGCATAGACGGAAGAAATATCGAACAATCACAAAGATGGTGATGGACCATGACGGAAAGTCGGAGTCGACCTGTTTGAATTGGATGGAGTAGACTACATGTTGACAATCGGCTTCTTCTCGACTTATTCTGGTTATTTTGAAGTCGATCGCACGACGAAAACAACGTCAAGGCAAGCCATCACAAAGCTGAAAACCCATTTCGCTCGATATGGCATACCATTAATGCTGATCAGTGACAGTGCCCCGCAGTTTTCAGCTACCGAATTTGCACGATTTACCAACAGATGGAAAATAGAACATAGGATGTCATCTCCCACATATCCGAGATCGAATGGGAAGGCTGACTCAGGCGTTAAGTTGGCAAAGAATGTAATTCGCAAGACAGCAGAAGCTGGCACTGACTTGCAGCTAGTGTTACTGGAGCTACGAAACATGCCGAAACAAGACTCTGATTTTTCTCCTACCCGACTGATGTTTGGTAAGCAGACAAGCTCTCTCCTACAGAAAAGGGAAGTGTCAAGAAAGATGTAATTAGAAGAAGAAAGGAGAAATGGAGAAACCATCACAAAATATGACGACAAGTCTGCTTGTGATTTGGGGGTATCAGAGAAGGGGCAGTCAGTCATGTTCAAACAGTTTCCAAATGCCAATTGGAAACACGGAGTGGTGACACAGACACGAGGTGACAGGTCATACATCGTGAGTGACCGAAAAGGTGACCAGTACCGGCGAACTCGGATACACCACAACCACGGTGTGACAACAATGAGTTGGAACAGCCTGAAAGTTCTAGCCAGGATGAACTAGTGCCATCGACCGAAGTCGGTAATCAGTCAATGACAAGACCAGAAGCCCTTAATCCGAGGGAACCAGACACAGCCACTGTGACATCTAGAACTGAAGTGAGACCGACGGGGACACGACACCCACCCAACTGGGTGAACGACTATATTATGGACATATAATCACTCTACTAGTTTCTAGAGAAAGGGAGGATGTTGAGATAGTGGACTGTAGTGTACAGTAACACGATATGACTAATGCATCTGACTGAGACGCTAGCCTAGTGTGACCTTGGACTCTCTCTCCCAAGACACTTGAGCAGTTTGGACAGTCGAATTGAGCTGTATGAATACTCAATCTAACAAAGCTGTATATTGATAACAACACAACTTGTTAACACTCTCGAATGAGAATCTGACGTTCTAACTGCTATGCCACCACGCCCCAAATCGGTTTCAAATCATCATCCAGCTCACTCAGGTCCGGGAAATATGACTGGAACTCCTTCCACATGGAAGACAAGTGCGCATGCGCTAGCCACTAGTTGACCCAACTTTCGAATTCCCAGTTTTTTCTCCTCAAGCACGACACCGAGATGGTCAAAGACAAAGGTATTGAATTTTGAATTCATTATGCTACCGATCAGACTGTACCTCTAAGGTTAATGGTAAACCCCCTTAACTATCGAACTGGCTTGCCAACTTCAAAAGCATTTAGCTCAGCCCAAGTTAAATTCTCTGTTTTATTCAGAAATAATTTATTTAGTTTTTTATTTGCCACTGGCACTGCGAATGTCAACTTTTCAACTAATTTTCAGCTGTTTGATATGCGAGTCGTGACACAGCAATTATCCTCCAAACAGCCCAATCTTGGGCTAACACAGGAATTTGGACCAACGGCTTTTAGCGCCTCTTTCGAAAGATACAGGCAAAGTGGGGTGAACGAAATTGCCCAAGCTCTCGAACGACAAGTGCGATGAAGTGGGTGCTCTAACCGGCATTACGCCATTAGAGTTTAGACCACCGCCCCCCAAGTACGCATGCACTTGGCATAGGCAGAGTGTCTCCACTTGGCAGCATGCGCCATATTTTTCGCAAATTTTGCACAGATCTGGGCAATGTGTTGCGTTTTGTTTTTACTGATTAGATTGGCACGAATTGTTTTAATTGTTCCGTTCGATCGTGCTTCCAAAGCAAAGCGGCAAAGACCGAAGCCACGGCCCTGCAAGTTGTATTTGTAATTCCTGCTGCTACATTTTGGTTGATTTCGCAGGTTTTTTATGAAGACATGCATTTATGAGCATATAAAAATAACGCAAATTTATTTTTCTGAATAACCAAAGAGAAACAAGACTATCCAACAACTGTTTAATTTCAACAAAACACTAATAAAGCCAAACTGACGGAAACCTACCACTGCAGCACGTGATAACTATTGCAGAGCAAGTTCCCACAATGCAATGCAACACGCACGGCGAGTTTCTTTGATATTTTCTTCTCTCACACGATCAATGTTCATATGACATAAGCGTAATAGGCTTCTCAATAACAACTGTCACAATTTATTCCATTATCTGCCTAGGTATAACAACGTGTGCATTATTATACTCCCAAGTCGATGATTCTTCGAGTCGGAAACAGTGTATTCACCAAGAACTAAATATAAAAATGGTTCCATCTGGGGAATGCGCATCGAACTAATTCCCCGGGCCGTCTGCTCCGAGAGTTTAAAAAGGAATTTTCTCTCAATTGTGTATCTGATAATGTTAAACTTGCCATCAAAGAAACTACCCACAACTTGTTGAAAGAGTCAAGTTTCAAAGTTCTAATAATACCAAATTCCCATAAAGGACATCTGCACACAACCAATTTACTTTCCCAGCACATAATACTGTATAATTCTTAAAATTTTATACAGCTTGCAAACCATCCCAAATGGCATATATCTTGGTTTAACATACACACATATGTAGGTGACGAAGGTCAGTATCATTTATGTATCTTGTTCTTTTAAAAGAGGGCACATATTAATGGTATGATGAAATAATATTACAGTAGTGATGGGCTGGAATCGTGTATTTTCTATCATAATAAAAAAATATAAAATGCTACTTTTACAAACACTGTAATCTCTATTGTAATGAAATATAATTTACAAACATGTGTTGCTTTAAAAAACACACTAAATGCTACTGTCTGCAACTGTTGTTGCATCAATCAAACACTGGAAACGAAAATATCTTAAAAAACAAATATGACTACAATGTCTTTAGCCGAGATAACACACACCAACTATAATGTATGCTGAGACAGCAACAACATGTAGTGATATCTTGAACCACACTGTGGCTAAAATAGGCAACAACTCAGAAAACGTAGTCAACAGAGTCAGTTGACATATCTGCATGTAAAGTTAGTGAAGGAACAGTAGATTAGATATCACACATTCTCACAGGCGATAAATGAATGGAACAAATTAATGATCTACTAATTGTGTAAATGCTAGCAGTGTGAATATGTTTAAAAATTAAACTCACAAATATCTCAGAAGATGAGCAGACACTCCACCTGCGTAAGATATTTGTTATTGATAATTATGACAAACTCAGTAAGAAAGAGTAGGTTAAGGGAAATAAAATAGATTGAACTTTTTTCACTCAGACCCCCATTACCATGGTAACAAACAAAATGATTGTCATAATGGGTATACATAGCATACTTTATAAATGCTCCCCAGATATTACTATAGCAGATAAGATCATAATTCTTTCAAAATTCTATCATAGGTAGACTACATGATATTATGCAATGACAACCTTATATTTGAAATATTAGTAACATATATATTTTATTTTTAAATATATCAACGACAAAAATCCAATGTTTTCTCATTATAAATACCTACGTTACAAATAAATTATGCAACTTATTAAAAATATAAAATTGTTATTGCACGGAGGGAGTAATGCTGAATACAGCAACATAAACCTCATTGACACAACTTTAAGTACAAATAAAAAATTGTAGGATTTATCACCTAATACAGGCACATGTTTTGGGTGAATAAGTGATTTAAAGATAAGCAGAAACACATTTTGAGTAATTTTTTTTTAAAACTCTTTACAGGTGGTGTGTCTGCCCTTAAATGTTGAACGTAGAAATAGGACACATTTCCCAGCAATTATTTTATATCATAACTCATAACAACACATATGATTGAGTGTGGCTAGCCTGAGACAAACTGGTAACCACGTTCATTTAAAAACACACGTAACAGTTGTTGAATTGTCCATGGCAATAAACAGGATCACTCTCAACAGTGATGACATCT
The DNA here is from genome assembly GCA_963662155.1 of Lamellibrachia columna. Classification (NCBI taxonomy): domain Eukaryota; kingdom Metazoa; phylum Annelida; class Polychaeta; order Sabellida; family Siboglinidae; genus Lamellibrachia; species Lamellibrachia columna. The sequence continues at coordinate 39,478,062 of OY759267.1, read as the reverse complement.
TGTTATGTAGACAACTACCGCCCTAGCCAAACCCTCGTGTCACCGTCACAAACTCCTTGGTGCCCGGTCAAAGCTGAGACATTCCAATGCATCGTCAGTTTCCAACATATTCTGATGGATGCAATGTTAGGTTGGATGGTGTCACCTGATGTTGGCAATGTGAACTAGCATGACTGTTACGTTGTCTGCACTGAGTTTTCTGACGGCCTCGCTGGCAAGACGGTTACAAGCTGCTTCATATTTCTCTTCGATCTTTTCAAGCTTTGAATCCTACAAAAACCATTGGAAACAGATTTTTCTTTAAACTAGACTTTCACTGCAAGGATGAGACATATACAATCTGAAATCTGCCACTTTCAAGCATTTAGAGGACGAACTTTATTCTTATGTGTTATTGATAATGTAAATGCACAAAGTTGAATTTTAGTGTGGGCACATATCTGTCATTGTGACATTAATAACCACTGAAGAAACATTCAGCGATGTCAATGAAAAATAAAACTACTGTATGTACATCATAATGAGGTTACGGGTAATTAAAAATAATGATAATTTATTATTATTTCATATCCTGTATTGTATACTTACATCGAGGATTTTATTGATGAATTCAATGGCAGTTCTGTTGTCAAACGCTTTCCACAAACCATCACAAGCAATCAGCACATATCTAAGAATAAAATAACAGATTAGATAATGATAATGTCCACTTAAACCTTCAAGAGCAGGTGAAGAGCCATCCAGTTTGTGAGAGTAACAGAACATCACAACAGTTATATACAAGTACAGTGGACAACAGGCATCCAGCATGGAGAGGTGTCAGTTGTGGGCAGGAGTCATAAACTAGACTTTGTCCATGACTTAAAAGAACTATCCATTATTACTCGTAGCTTGTTCATGTATAAGAAAGACATGTGCCAGAATTAACAATTCCATTGCTGTTTTAATATCGCATTGACTAATTTGTAGGAAATCGCAAATACAACAATGCTAAATTATGTTAATGCTGAATAAAGTTTAGTTCATTTCAAATATGACACATCACTGATACAAGCTGTTAAATTAAAAATAATATTCCAGCATTTGGAGACATTATAATCCAGAATCTTTTACATATATGCTGTGTTGATGTTTCAATAGTTTTTATGAGGTATATATCGGAACTAGAGTCATTTCAGTTGCTGCACCAACTCTGTGGAACTCACTCCCTGTTAGTGTTAAATCTAGGAAATATAACATTTCCCCGTAAACGAAAAACCCACCTGTTTAAGCTTATCCTCCATAGCTCCCCAGCATACCAATCAAACTGTTTACAACTGGAACTGCTTATCAATTATGAACTGATTAACCCCTTTTGTTTTGGTGCACTGCCGAGCTTGGGTCTCTTGAGGATTTTAGCACAACATAAGTATTTTATATATTATATTATTATGCCATCAGTAAAACTGTGAAATCTGTTTAATTTCAAACTCCTTGTATAGATATAATGAAATATCTTGTGTGATCCGTACTGGAGCATGACAACCACACAAGTGTGACAGCCATAGTTGACAGCTGTGTACAGTGCAGGTGGAGCAGTCATGTCTACCTGTCATTTTCCGTCAGTTGACATCTCTTGATGTCAGGGGTGCAGGACACTCCGTGTTTCTTGTACGGTCCATCACCAATGGACCGCGACACCTCAAGGACACCCATCACTCGACCGTCTCTGAAGAAGGGGAGCATCCAATGTATTAGTTCTACATAATACAGTGGATAGGTGTGTGGATAGGGTGAGAAAGATGGCCAGTGACAGTGAAGCAAGAAGGTAAAGGTAAATTCTTAGAAGACGTGCTGATGTCTACATCAGATGCCTGGGATGAAATGACAGAGAAGCCATCGGTGAGGAAGGTAGAGCTTGACTTGGCCATGAATGTCAGACATGATTGTGGAAGATGTATGACTGGAGGATATTTGGGTGAGACGGGGTGATGAGAAAGACACGAAATGTGAGGGCATTATTTGATGAGACATTATTTAATGTGGGTATTGTTTGATGAGGGTACTTGAGGCTGGGTACTGTTTGTTGTGGGTACTTGAGGCTGGGTACTGTTTGATGTGGGTACTGTTTGATGAGGGTATTGTTTGATGAGGATACTGTTGGGTGAGTGTACTGTTTGAACATACCTTTACTTTGAGGAGGGTGTTTTTTGATGAATTTTTTTTCATGGTATCATTTCATAAGGGTATTATTTGATGAGGGCATTATTTGATGAGGGCATTATTTTATAAAATTAGGAGACTAATACCCTGACAGATACAGTAATCAACATGAGGAGTTTTGCTAACCACTTTGGTTCATACATAAGACTCACATGACTTTTCCACCAGCCTTCTGTATTCGCTTCCTTTCATCATACAGCGTTGCATTGTGATCCTTCGTCAGTGGTATTGGCATGGCCATCTTTCCCGCAGCATCAAAGCGACACAGTACAGCCTGCCAGACAGTCATCGCAATACTATTCACAATGGTGAAAACTCCTAGATTTTGTGTAACAATAGCTTGCTTATTTCAAACTGAGGAATACTCCAACTGTGAATGAGGACGCCTTTTATGAACTTGTATTTTTCCTATTTATTTATGAACTTTTTTATTTATTAATCTTATACTCTTATTTATTTTAATATTTTTTAAAACTATATATAGTTATGATACTTATATAACTGCAGGTATGTTTTTACAATGGCTGTAAACATTTAACCAAAACCATTGTAATTCAGATGGGTTCTTACCTCGGGAAAACCTACTACAATGATTAGTCATTACTGAATAGCACTGGTACTTCTGCCACATTGTGAGAAGCTTGTTGCATTCACTGACCTTACTGTCTCCTAGATTGGCGATGTACAGTGTACTGTTGATTGCAAGGACTGCCACGGCTGTGCTGCCATCTTTCCAAACTGGTTTGCTGCAATACAACATACACCAGCTAGGTCAGAAACAGCACAATCGCTCATCAATTTATTTGGTGATTGAAAAAAAAAAATTTGCAAAAAAAATACAACATGAATCTAATCAGATTATGTGCTATGATACACAAAAATCAACTGCAGACTTAGAGAGGATTGTATTCAGCTGTATCATCAACATTCAAAGATGTTTGTGCATTGTGACTATTAATCAGAACATGCATCATCTCCTAATGTTAATTACACATCGATCTACTTAAGTGATTACTTCATAAAACATGTTGCTTTTGAGCTTCATTTCAATGTTTGAGGGCCTAAAGGTTTCTCAGTGTTTGAGGGCCTAAAGGTTTCTCCACAATTCATTTATCATTAATTTTTTTGGACCCAACCCAAAAATAATTTAATAGCTTTTCCAATGATTTAACCCAGATTAAATAAAAAAATGTGTACAAATGAGCAAGCATGTCTTAGTGGATCCTAGGTAGGTTTGATTTTTTGTTGATTCTAAAACAAGAGCTAGGAGTGAAACAAATTTTATTGCAGAGGCAGTTTTAACTTACTTCTTCTTCGCCAGCTTCAAAAATTCTTCATCAGTCTTCTTGAAAACATCAATGAAACATTTCTTGATGTCTGCCTCAATTCGACTCGAATCTGTTAAATAAAAGACATGGTATTAGTTTATACCAGAACTTTACCCTACCATGATGGGTGCAAAAGAACAATTTAGCATCTTATATGAAACAGGTTCGCAATGCAGATAATCTTTCGAAGTTCAAAATGTTCAAGACTGATATGAACATTTTCCATGGCAACATTGATGTTATTTTTAATCAGCTACATATCTGACAAACTGCTATGCCAACATCTTAGATTTTAGTTTGTAAATAACCAGGGAAGGTTTTAAAATGACATGGCTGCTGTTTGAGGCTGTTCAGACAAATGTCCTGCTTCTAAGGCCTGAACATTTTTAAGACCCTGGACTTTAAAGAATGTAGACAATAAAAGCTTAGCACCCTTTGGCAGCCGCTCTTTGAGGTTCCTGTGCAGGTGCTCTGCAGCATGTCTCGACGCTCTTGTTCCGCCGTGACCATCAAATACTGCGTAGTAACTGCAGCTGGCACACCAAACAAACATCAAGATCTGCTATATATTCATGGGAACAATGAAACGATTAAAAATATATTGTTACGTGTAAGAGATAATCTCAATACACGTAACTGATGTCATTTCACCTCAGACATAATGCTTCATGAAACTTTGAACCACGTCGACCTGCAGATACCCAACTTGTGACAATAGCCTTAACCTATAGTATAAATATATAGAGCTGGACTACTTTTGCCCTACTTTAGCAGAATTGTGACCAGATCCGAACAAAAATAAACTATTAGTTTCTCCGATGAATGCAACAAAACTAAACAAAATATATGCACAAATGAGCTAGCATGTCATAGTGGATAATAGATTAATTTGATTTTTCGCGAAACGAAAATTAGAAGAAAAAAAATTTAATTGAGTTTGGACCTTTAATTAATAAAGCCAACCAAAAGTTAGGAACCACACATAAGATGTAATAGGTGCACTAACCACACATAAGATGTAGATGTAATAGGTGCACTAACCACACATAAGATGTAGATGTAATAGGTGCACTAACCAAACATAAGATGTAATAGGTGCACTAACCACACATAAGATGTAATAGGTGCACTAATCACACATAAGATGTAGATGTAATAGGTGCACTAACCACACATAAGATGTAGATGTAATAGGTGCACTAACCACACATAAGATGTAGATGTAATAGGTGCACTAACCACACATAAGATGTAGATGTAATAGGTGCACTAACCACACATAAGATGTAATAGGTGCACTAACCACACATAAGATGTAATAGGTGCACTAACCACACACAAGATGTAATAGGTGCACTAACCACACACAAGATGTAGATGTAATAGGTGCACTAACCACACATAAGATGGAATAGGTGCACTAACCACACATAAGATGTAGATGTAATAGGTGCACTAACCACACACAAGATGTAGATGTAATAGGTGCACTAACCACACACAAGATGTAGATGTAATAGGTGCACTAACCACACATAAGATGTAGATGTAATAGGTGCACTAACCACACGTGAGACTCTGTGTCACTGGACAGGAATGTGTCCAACACAACGTGCGCATCCTGCATCTCCTCTCGTTCTCCCTGTCTCTCTGCCACGTAACCCTTGAAGTTGTATGGTGCGACTGCATCCAAACACACAAATTACTGGGCCAGCCTCATTGTTATAGCGGAGTATCCTCATTTCGCCTACCAGGTACTCCCATTTCGCTGACTGATATTATTCTCATTTTGCTGTCTGTGCAATTGGATAACTCTCCCATTTCATCTACTCTTAGTGATTCACCCTCTCACTATGCCTATACTGATATTAATGCCACTTCACCTCTCCCACCAAAATCACCCTTTATAAATGTAATATTTTTTTCAGTTGGTAAAAATATACGCTCTGCAGAAATCCCTTTTCTTCAGTTAAATCCGAGTCCTCTTAATTATTATTTATTAATAGATAACATTGACTAAATCCAAAACGAACTTAGATTTAATTAAAGAAAAATCTGATTTCTCCAAAGCCACTGTTTGTACTGAATTGCTAAAAGAAACCACATCCAATTAACGTTTGATCCTGTTGAAGCCAAACCATAGATCAAGTGATCTAAGACTCAAGTAGGCAAAGTGGGAGTAAGCATTAATAGTTAATTGGCCAGTAGGCGAACTGGGAATCTGTCCAGTATTAGCCATAAAACCATAGTAGGCAAAATGGAAGTAGGCAGAATGGGCATCAATCAAATGTTACAACATACAGTAGAGTATATCTTCGAAATTGCTAGTGGAAAACATGTCTGGAATAGCTACATAATGCATACATTTTACAAGCACAAGTGAATGGTTCTACAATTGATTATGTTTACAATGAAATTCTAGGATGCCAAATCTGTGCACCAAATCATGGTTTGTTTCTTTGTTAAGTTATCAGGGTCGTGATATTGCATCCTATTGTTGCCAATCTTAATTCATTCCTTCTTCCTTTATCCAAACTAAAATCTTAACAACACAGCTTTTTAATTCATCTTTTTACTTTATGATCTTCCACAAGGAAGGACTATTAAACGTATGTATACATCACATAACTGCATCAAATGTTACATATGTGACACTACAAGCTTAATTTACCTATTGATGGTTTCTTGCACAAGTCAGATATGTCGGACTCTAGTTTTCTTTTTGTCCCTCGGTCTGGTGTTTCCACTGTATTCTTACAGACCTGATTGTTGGCGCTACTTGTGGGGTGAGACTGATCAGCTACATCTCCTGCTGCCTCCTGCTGACCTGCCAACATTACTTACAGTTAGTGCAACAAAACCTAGTGCAGTGTTCATTACTTTTGGGGTGGGACTGATCAGCTACATCTCCTGCTGACCTGCCAACATTACTTACAGTTAGTGCAACAAAACCTAGTGCAGTGTTCATTACTTGTGGGGTGAGACTGATCAGCTACATCTCCTGCTGCCTCCTGCTGACCTGCCAACATTACTTACAGTTAGTGCAACAAAACCTAGTGCAGTGTTCATTACATAATGAAAATTATGTAAAAAATAATCGATTTTAAATTCATGTAATGATGATGATAATGAACCCCTGTAATGAAAGATAATCAGTGATCGTTATGATATCAGGTTATTTCATTATGTTGTCACTACTTATGATGAAATAGTCTACGAGGCCGCACAATATTGGCTCTAACCACCTAATGTATTTGTCCTTAAGCATTAATGAGCAAATAATTAATGAAATGTCCCTCAAACAGCAGCAGAGCATTATAGGATAATCAGACTTTTCTATTATCTATATTTTCATTCCAATAAATGTATGAAACTTCTACAGCCTAATGGTGTGTTCAGTTGTTTTCCTTACATATAATTGGCCAATGGTGGTAATGATAATGATGGCTTGTAATGATAAAAAGAAAATTATCTAGTCACACGATGATAGAATTATTATAAATTATGATTAAACATTTATTTTTTAAGTAATAATTATGGTAATGATAATGAACACTCCATAATGTCTCTAATCCTGGTCTTAACTCTTAAAATGCAATCTGGCTCAGGTATATTAGGCAAAACTCAAATCTAGTCAAGTCTGAAGAAAATCATTAACTGGATATTAATCTGACCATAGTGTAATTAAAGAGCAAAGCTCTATTTTCACAAGATTTGAAAAGATTTGTCATCCAAGCCAAAGGCCCAGGTGGCAAGTGGACAAGGAAGCCATTGGCTTATCGAGAGTCCAACAATGTTCATCTACTTATAACCCGCCCTCCTGAGATATGTGTCAACCTTGTTTTTAAACATATTCACGCTGCTAGCAGTTACACAATCCATAGACAATTTGTTCCATTCATTTATAGTCCTCTGTGAGAAAAAATACTTCCGGTTATCCAATGTACACTGATCCATTCTACTATCTTTCTTGAGTGAGAAAAACATGTCTATCAATATTTGCATACTCATTCAATATCTTAAAAACTGCAATCTGATCTCCTCTTAACCACCTTGTCTCTAGGGTTGTTAAACCACATTCTTTTAGTTCTTCATAACTAAGGTCTCTCAGTTCTGGAATAATTTTAATTGCTCTCCTCTGTATTCGTTCAAGTGTATCAGTATCCTTCTTATGATATGGTCTCTACGCTTGTATACAGTATTCTAAATGATGTCTAGGTATAATTAGCATTTTTTCCTTGTATGTTATGTTTCTCCTAATCAACCCAAGCATTTGATTACCCTTTGAAGTTGCAATACCACACTGTTCTGAAACTTTCATATCAGCACTTATTGTTATATCTTAAGTCATTTTCTTTTACCTAGAACAATATCTCCCATATTATAGTTTATATCCAAGTTCCCGCGTCCTGTATGTAGACATTTATATTTCCCAAAATTGAACAACATATGCTATTTTTCAGACCATTTAACGAATTTGTCTAGATCGTTTTGTAAATGTTGTTTATCACCATCAGTGTTAACCTTTCTAAACAGTTGTGTCATCGGCAAATTTCAGTACGTTACTTGTTATATTGTCATCCAAGTCATTGATATATATATATATATATATATATATATATATATATATATATATATATATATATATATATATATATATATATATATATATATATTAAGAATAATAAAGGTCCTAATATTGATCCTTGTGGTACCCCACTCAAAACTGATTTCCAGTTTGAAACCTCTCCGTCTACTACAACACGCTGTCTTCTGTCAGTCAGTTTTAGATATTTTAAGGGGCACCACGGCCAGTAGGTAGGGCACAGAGGCTAGTAGAAAATGCCATATTATCACAAATAATAATTAATACAATAAATATGTTGATAAATTAGCATTATTGTATAAAACGTCCGAAAAAGCCGCGCCTGAGTGAGTTGCTCTCTTCTGACGATGTTGCCTTCACACGACGATGTTGCAATTTATATGGAGTGTATTAGAAAGCATGGCCTGTTTGGCCATGAACCACTGCTTAATTGTTGAAGCACTACGGCCACTTGCCAGGGCATTGCGGCAAATTGCTGCGTGGCTGCCGCCAAATTCGAGCCCTCGTTCTATCCAGTCAATTATGCCATCCCCTCTTTGTACAAGACTGTCGAAATAGAGTAGAAATGGTGACTATTTTTTACATTTCATATATAATTATTTAAGCAGATTTGTGTTACAATACCTCACATAATGACAATGCTTTATGACATAAAATAACTAAATTGCCTGGCTGTTAGGCCTTTTCTTTTTATTAGTTGGTTTATGGATCCACCGACCCGATAATTCTTTACGTTTTCATTGTGTTGTATTTTAACATGAAACATTTGTTTGTTGTCCTCATAGATGTGCCCCTGGTTAATCAGATTGAATGTACTTTTATGTAATGTTGGTATTCATGTTGTTAAGTCTCCCGTTTTCAGCTAGACTAGTTTTTAGCGGTCCCGAGCCTAACTGGAATACTAATTTTGTTAAGCCTCGTGACCAAGTGGCACTATTTCACTGTTCATTCACTAGGTGTCACTGTCAACTTCATCAGAAGCTCTGTACGAAGAACATTACTGATACTGCGTTATGAGATACACTTACGTTAGTTAGTCAACAACTTAATTTGAATTTACATCAGATTTATTTGTAAATATAGAAAAACAATCTGCTTATCTCAGGCCTAGAGGTGATTTCAAACTGCTGTAAAATAGAGTCTACGTGATTCCGCAGCGAAACTTGCAAAATATCACCTAAAATATGCCATATCGTGAACACTGCTTTCATGATGATATTTTTAATAAAGTAGGTGTTACATATTTGGATTACTATTTCATTTTTGCTGGGTGACCCATATTTGTGTTAAAGAACATTTGTAAACCAATTAATAAAAAACAAAAGACTTATTGGTTGGTGATGTGATCCATTCACCAAAATATGTGAAAAATATTTGAAAAAGTTATCTATACTATATATAATATTATATAAACCAAAGTTCTTTCCTAAACTTAGTCTCAGTATACTGGTTGGGACAATTTTTTATAGAGAATATGCCATTTGAAAAAAAATCTGAAGAAATTGCAGGCATGAGATCGATATTCTAATCTAAATCATTTTTAAAACCATTAACAATTATTTCATCAATTATAAATGCAAACAAATTGTTAGAAAAGTCGCTTTTGAGTAAAATACTCAGAATATGGAAAGATGAAGATATCTGCACCAGAGTTATGTGCTTTCACTGTGTCATGATCATTCTGGCTGCCAAATGTTGCACCATCTGTAGATGGTCATAACTCAAAAGTGCCTCAGTGATGTCATATGACACTACATTGTTGTAGTGCCATTGCGCTGTCACCAGGGCTTGTCTTGCATGCATCAATGGGGAGATAGTGCCTGATCTTTGAAATGTTTACTGTTGAAAGTGAGCATGTGTGTGACACTGCATGTTTATCCACAGTCGATGTTATGGATTGTCGGTGATAGGGCAATTTTGCATGCACATACGTTAACACGAGATGTCTTGCAAGTGTTTGTGGTTTAGTGCTGTGATGACAATAGCCTCGGTCTTGTTATCACTTTGCCAGACATAAGACCAGTAGATACATTGATTAAGTTTAAGAACCTGCCGAAAACCTATATATTTATTTTTAAATGTGCTTTAAATTAACTTCTACAGAGAAATAAATGTGAATGAGGACACTTTTTATGAACATGTATTTTATTTATTTATTATAATTATATATTTATTTATTACAATTGTCTATTTATTTATTATGATTTATTAACCTAAATTTTAATGCAATAATGGATTTTAAACTATAATAGTATATATTTATAATACCTATGATTGCATGTATGTTTTATATGCGCCTATGAACGAGCTGGTCCCGGATATGTAGCGCTTTGTAAATTTTAGTAATAATAACAATAGTGCAGCGTACTGTCATGGTAATTGACTTATTATCGCTCACATACATCGCACATAGCACCGAATTGAATTGTAGTAATACACACCTGGTTCAGGCAGATCGTCAAATAAGTCCATATCGATAAACTTGTTTTGTCTATAAACCCGATAGTATTTTTGTAATGTCAAAAGTTTTCAATAACAATACAGTTTTACCAAAACTATAATCGTATTTCAAACATTCGCCAGAGGTCGCTGCTTACTAACAATGAGTCTCGCCCTCTGCAGGATTGATTTAGCAAATTTATCCAGGGACGCGAGCAAGTTTTCAGCACTTGCTGAAAGTGATGACATGTGTAAATGTTGATATTTTAGGGCAAGTTCGTATGACTTGTAGAAGACGCAATTTCAGGTACCCTCCAGACGAAACAGGGAATGGACCAGACAGAAAGGTCACCCAACAGGAAGACCAGCCAAGCGGCAAGGACCACCTCCGGGAGGGGCAGCCAATCAGCATCAGCAGCAAGCATACAAAGGGACAGTCAGTTGGAAATGACATCTTCCAAGAGGGACAGTCAGTCGAAAATGGAACCCACAAGGAGGGGCAGCGAGTCCACAGAGTCATCAAGGAAGTAAGGGTGGAGGCAGGAGTAGAGTAGTTCTCTACTCCTGCCTCCACCTTTACTTGCACATAATATGTGCAAGTAAAGGTGGAGGCAGGATATTATTAGAGCCACTAACAGGTGTAATGGGAATAAAGAAGGAAAAGGGAGCACTGGTCATATTACTGTATGTTATATCTGAATGCCAGAAGTCTCTTAAACAAGTTGGATGAGATGCAGTGTGTCTTCTTCTTCCTCATAAGTGCACAATCCCAGTCTGGAGCATTGTCGCACTTGAGGCTTGATAAGACATGTGCAACTGAAACGGGGGCGCACAAGGATATATCTGACGCATAGTTTAACCTCGATGGATACAGTGTGATTCGAAATTATAGAGATAGCAGGAAAGGCGGAGGTTGCCACGTGAACTAGCACTTCATGAACTGTCGCATCGTTCGACAGTGTTGTGAAACTGGGAGACTTCAACTACAGAACCACAGACTGGACCCGGATGCAGGCGGGAGCCGAGGGGAAACGATCCACGGAGCTCACTCGGCCAATACCTCTTTCTAACCCAGCATGTAAACAATGCTACAAGGGGTGAGAAAGCACTGGATTTTGTATCATCATCGGAACAAAATATGGTTGACTATATTAGAGTAAGATAACAATTCAACGTTTTATCCCTCTGACAACAAAGAAGAGGAAATCCAGATGGATGACAAAACGAGCTCAACTAGCAAAGAGGAGGAAGTACCAAAGGTGAAAGAGATATAGAGAAACTGGAGAATACCATCTATGTGAGACAAACAAGCCGCAACTGAACAAAGCCCGAAATGAGGTGGTAAAGGCAAAACGAAATTTTTTGAAAAGATTAGCAAATAACATAAAGAAAGAAAGATCCTAAGTCGTTCTTCGCGTACACTAGGTCTAAAACTTCGACAAACGACAGTGTCGATCCCCTGGTTGATAGCGAAGAAAAAGTGACCACAGACTCCATTGAGACAACGAATGTATCAAACGACTTCCTCGCCTTAGTGGTCACCGACTAGGCTATTGACAACTTGCCTGAACCTGTGAAGATTTTCACCAAGACTATGGAGTCCCTCCAAGATGTGGAGTTCACCACTGTCGCATCTAAAACCATATACAGCGATGAAATTAAATGCATATGAGTGGTGTACGCCAAGGATCAGCATTGGGTCCAATTTTGTTGGGTCCAATTCTATTTGTAATATATATCAACGACATAGACGGTGTGTGTAACAATTTAAACAAAATTGCTGATGACACAAATTTGTTCAGTCAGGTAGCGTCATGCAAAGAAGCTGAGAAATTATAGAGATATCTAAATACGATGCATGTGTGGAGTGTAGAATGGTTAATGTTATTTAATCCAGACAAATGCAAGTGTGTGCACTATGTTGTGTGACTACTTCATGGGTGATGACTACATAGAAACATCACATGACGAAAGACTTAGGCGTGATAATAACAGACAGGCTTGAAGTAACGGAGCAGTGTGCTAAATAATCCAGTAAGGCAAACGCTGTGCTAGGCATAACTCAAAAGAGCTATTAACCTGGGAGGCAGTGGTACAATTGTACAAGTCCCCTGTAAGACGGCATCTGGACTACTGCATTCAGACATGGCGCCCATTCAAGCAAAGATATATAAACTTATTAGAAAGTGTGCAACGTAGGGCGACCAGGATGACACCGGACTAGAGACCTGGTATACCCTAGAAGGTTGAGAGCGCTAAACATCACGACTCTGGAGACTAGGCGACTGAGAGCCGACCTACTAGAAGTTTTCAAAATATTCAACGGGTTTGAGCTGACTTCTTTGCCACGGAGATTGAACAGTCTTCAACGAAAGGGCACCCATTTAAAATCACCAAAGTGCACTTCAGATTGGATATACGGAAGTACTCGTTCGCGCAAAAGAATGTAAACAACTGGAATATACTTCCGGCGGCAGAGGTTAAGTCAAAGAACATCAACCAATTCAAGGGGCATATAGACACATACTTGACGCACAGGGCGGATGATTATACCAGTCAACAAAATACTTCCTTTCTCGTCATCTCATCGACTGCATCAACTATATAGAAGAGAAGGATCAAGGTAAATATTCCGAAATTTGGTTTGGCTAGTTTAAGTTATGCAATATTATACGCAGTAGTTATAAATAATTTACAACTAGTCTACTACGTATAAATTACTTATCATACCGCGGTAACCACCTGGAGCAAGACTATCGTAAAACAACTTATGATGCTTAATAATTAGGTGAAGTGACAATGAACTAGGGCGTCTTACCATATTTTATGGCTGGTTAAGCTGTAATTGAATGCAATACTATACACAGCAAATTTAACTATCGATAGTCATCGTTGATAGTACAACGAATACCGGCATCGATAGTAACGATAGTTGGCAAAACAATTCCGCAAGTTTACTTGTGTCACAAGACATAGACGATGTAGAAACTGTTGATAGTTTCACTTATCTAGGCTCAGTTATGGATGCAGACAAAGGTTCAACAAAAGATATAAGTGCACGCCTAAAGAAAGCGAGAGCAGCCTATTAAAACTGAGGAAAGTGTGGGCATCAAGGCAATACAGAAGGAAAACGAAACTCAGAATCTACAAGAGCAATGTGATGTCGGTTCTACTATACGGAGCAGAATGCTGGAAGGTAAACCAAAATGATGGACAAAGGCTCAATACATTTCACAATAGATGTTTGCGTCGAATTCTACGTATATTCTGGCCAAGAACAATTTCAAATGAAAAACTGTATGAAGAGGTAGAAATAAGCAGGATAACAGACATCATCAAGGCTAGACGATGGTGTTTTATTGGCTATATCCTTCGGTTTGAGAATACAAATGACTGCCGTATAGTGATGAATTGGACACCTGTGGGAAAGAGATCACCCGGAAGACCAAAAGAGGCGTGGCGGCGATTGGTGGAAAAAGAACGAGATGCGTTAGGGTGGAAATCATGGGCCGAGGCGGCACAGAGGGCGGCCGACAGGGCGGAATGGCGGACTCTTGTACTTGCCCTATGCGACACATGACGCCCAAGGGATCCGTAAGCCGTAACTTGTGTCACGGGAATATTGTTCGCTTATTTGCAGCTTTTGTTTGCAGAGACACGGTCGTAGTCGATAGCGATGATCACTGCCCAGTCTTTGGAGAGTGTCCAAGTTGGCTACTGTAATTATATTGTAAGCCGCGAGTAAATTGTACCTGAACTACTTCCGAAATCGCTACGGCAAAGTCCACAAAGTGCTTAAACCTATTTACTTCTAGAATTCTTCCAGGCCAGTTCGTCCAGCTGGTGATTCCTTTCAACTATCCTAAAATGCGACTGGTACGATCGACATTGTTTGGTGGGTTTCCTGGATCAACTGGAACACTAACTGCCTGCTCCAGGTACCTGGACGATTATATGTCATCGAACGATGTGACGGCGGCTAAGTCTTCCAATGTGCACGGATCGTTCATTCGTTGGTAGCAGAGGAGGTGTGACGTTGTTTGAAGTTCCCTGCAATCACTTTCTCGTGGTTGTCTTTGCTGACCCCGCTTCGACGACGGTTTTGTAGAGTCGTGGTTGGTCAGGCCCTGCTGGCAGGGATTCAGCTGATCGTAATCCCATTTTGTCAATTGCTGGCGTATCTTCCCGTTATCTATCATATACTTCCAATCTAGTGCCACTGTGCGATGAGTTCAGCGGTGTCGTGGAGTTCAAGAAGCTTTTCAGCGACTTCATCGCTTCGCAGCAGTTGCATCTTTGTGCAATTTGTTTTCTGTCTACCACTTTTTGTGACATTGTCTTGCGACCGACAATATTCCGCCTTATGGGTAAGCATGATTCACAAGTAATAAACCTAATTTTTTTTCCAATTAACATCAAATGAAGGAGATTTCAATATCCGGGACGAAGATTTTTAGCTATGTCAAAATGACGAAGACTCCGTTCGAATGACGAAGAGTTGACATGTTTGCATCGTCCTCCTTAAGCAATTCCCTCCTGGTCCAAGCACTCGATGACGATTGTTACGAACAAAGCTGCGAAGGCAGCTGTGTGGAAGGTCTTCGGGTACATACAGATGAAGGGGATGCCGACAAGAAGCGAGTTGCATGCCGACATTGCCGCTTTGTGCTGAAATGTTCAATGGAAACACGACAAATTTTATAGATCCCATTCGTCGGTGCCACTGTCAGCACGTGCGCACAACCTTAGCCTTTCTTGCATACCTCTTCACGCAGTAGACCTGTCTTATATTTTATATCGATAACGGGATGATGTTAAAATAAGTTGTCAAATCCTTGTGTTGTTCTCAATCAGTGTGTGTAAAAAACAAAGCAATCGAGTACGTCAACTTGTATTGTTATCGTTATCCCTTTATGCAATTGGTGGCCGTTTGTGCGTGTGTGTGTGTGTGTGTGTGTGTGTGTGTGTGTGTGTGTGTGTGTGTGTGTGTGTGTGTGCGCGCGCGCGCGTGCGTGCGTGCGTTTGTGAGATAGAGAGAAGAACGCGTCCATCTAAAACCAATTAATGACCTTTTCGCTTGTCAGAAATACGGAGAGATAGATCTATACCCAACCGGTTGACAATCAGAATCATGTTCTCGACGTCTGAATGTTTACTCAGTGTAATGAACCAAAAGTGACTTGACGTACAGTTAACTCGAAGAAAAAAGCCGGCGTCGTTCACAAGTAGGCTTAGAGTCTAGCGGCACTTACGAGTGAGCTCCTCAATTGCCATGCCCGTATCACGTTCACTATTTCAGTTGTCACGACCGCATCACGTGCACAATTCTATCAATAGATTTGGTAACGCCGACGCACAACGGTATAAAAGGCGCCCTGCTCCAAGTGTGGACACACATGAAGACACATGAAGACACATGAAGACACATGAAGACATACGTCCTCGGGTAAGTGGGGAACACTACGAAGGGGAGGACGGAATGCTGCTGGAAAAATCCTTTGGATTTCTGTATCATGCATGTGTTATTTATAATATAGTTCCTTGTTTTGGGTATATTCCATTCCGTGTACATAGTCTCTAAAAACATGGTAGACATTTTAGCGAAAGTCCCAAATATGAGTGTTGTGAGAAACGCCCAGAATTGGGCATTTTGCAATATTATCATTTCTTAATTTGAATATTATTCTCAGTGTAGACCGATTTTTATACCACTATTATAATTATATTTGCCTGTACTATATATTAACTTCTTTGCCTCTGTTTCATGTGAATGGTTGATGTACACAATCCGACTTATGTAAGGACATATTGTAATGTGGAGAGCTTACCGTCAGTTTTATTTCTGCTGCAACCGTAAACCTACTGTAATCAGGTGACATATAATGAGGTGGGCATGATGACATCTGGCAATCTCGAAGTTATTAATATTTTCGAGTAGTGTTGCTGGATGTAGGCTGAACGTTAAGATATAAGCTGAACGTTAAGATGTAGGCTGGACGTTAAGATATTGGCTGGACGTTAAGATAGATAGTTGACGTTAAGATATAGGCTGGACATTAAGATATAGGCTGGACGTTAAGATATAGGCTGGACATTAAGATATAGGCTGGACGTTAAAATATAGGCTGGACGTTAAGATATAGGCTGGACGTTAAGCCCGCAAACCGGGCTTCATGCCTTATCCTACTTTATGTCCTGTATTAATTTTGTTTTAGATTGAGACAATAAAAAGCCTAAGCTCGAAATGATGTTGGTCATGGTAAGTTGCATGTCGCCTAATAATATTTCTTTGTAATTGATTAACACTTGTTTTTCGCAGTATCTAAGTGTTATAATTGCACTGAAATTGTTGTAAATATGTTGGTTCTACCAGTGGTATTATCTTGGCATGTAGGCGCTTTCCTCGAACCACAAAAAGATGGATGTTTATGTTTTTGTTGTTTGTTACTGAGTTAATGGAATTATTTATGTTTTCAGCATTTGTTCCTGTCACTGTTGATAGTTGTTCCGGGACTAATGGCGGCCAAAAACCCGAGCTACACAGCATGCACCGAACAATGTAAGAAAGACTTGGACAGCTGTCAACAGCTATTCAAAGACATGCCCAAGAAACATTTCCAGTGTATAGTTTGCTATCAACGGTGTCTGAGCAAATGTACCAGAACACACTGTCCCAGATGGTAGACAGATCAATGTTTTTGATGTACACCTGCGACAAGAATTGAGATATATCAGTTCCATGATTGAGAAACATTAGTTATGAAGAACGCCTAAAATAATGTGGACTAGGAGGTTAAGAGTAAACCAAATTGAATTTTTTTAAGCGAAACAAAAGTCATGGTTTTCGGCCTATGCAGCTATAAGAGTTACTAAAACAACCATTTGTAACTACAATTAAGAATATCACGCCAGTGACTTACTAGGAAAACCTTGTTGAACACACATCTTAATTTCGTGGGCCGCGCCATACTGTTAGATAACACTACGTCACAAGTGCGGTATTGTGGCAACGTTCGCTCGCCAAATGAAAATATATTCGTATACTCCTATTCCTAGGACTTTGCATTGGTTCTGTGTATGTCGGCCTCAAAGAGGACACAAAGTGACATTAGTGAAGGATCTGTGTTTATTGGATTGCAGAAAGTACTCATTCTCACAGAGGACAATAAATAAATGAAACAAATTATCTACAGATTGTGTAAATGCTAGCAGCGTGAATATTTCTAAACACAGAATTGACAAACATCTGAGAAGGACGGGTTACACATAGATGGAAAATTGTTGGACTCTCGATAAGCTAATTAATTATTTGTCCACTTGCCATCTGGGCCTCTTGCCTTAGATGGCAATCTTGTCAAATCTTGTAAAGTTAGCAAGGACACGCATTTGTCACTGATTACTTGATACTCTGTAAAACAAACTCAATAAGACGGTGTCACATTTAAAAATTACCGTTAGACATCGAACCTGACTTATGCATACTACATTGTTACAAAGCGAACTAAACTAACATCCATTTAATGCACACATTACATATCACAGAAAAGTAATTATTAAAATTGTAAGTGTAATCCCTGGATGCACTAAAATAGTTTGAATGAGATAGATGTTGTTGTCCAAGTCTTTCACATAAAGCAGGTTGATTCATTGGATTGTCAATCCAGAGAAATATGTTTCGAATCATCTTGCTGTCATGCGAAGCTTAGACAATCTCGTCCACTCCAAGTTGCCCCAATTCACGCAGTATATAGGTCTGCCTTGGCTGTAGTGTAACACACTTCGAGCTTCCCTAAGCACTAAATACCGCGCTATATAAGAACGTATATGATAACTTTTAATCGTCATAGGAAGATATTAAAAGATTTTTAAATAGGTATTTGTTTTTAAAAAAAAGTCGGCGTCCTTGGTGTCTCCCAGTTGCGTCGACAAACTCGTCAAAGTTTTGTCTCTCTGGTTTCAATGTTAGAGCAATCTCTATGATGTTGTCTTTGTTTGACGCGGCGTATCACTGCTCAGTCTCCAGTTTCTCTTCTGATAACTTCACTTATTTGGTGTAATTGGTTATCCTTATTAGTTCTTCGCTTGACACCACCATTTGGCACCTTATCATAAAAACAAGAACAATAAATTGCATTATAGCCCCATTTACGTTATGCAAGATGATACACAGGCACCGTTTAGCCCGGTGTGAGGCCGACCGAGGATCAACAACCATTGTGTAGAGTGTTTACACACGAGTTCTCGAGCAGGTCTTCGACATATATTTCACACAGTGCACTGTGGGACCCTCCACCTGTGTTCACATTACAATCTGGGACATTTATTCCGGCATATTTGAAGTATCACTCTACACACTCGGGTGATTATCACACTCGACCCCTTCGAGGGTCTTTCACGGAAAGGTGCTTAATCAATTCGATTGTTTCGCTTGTCTCATTTCAAATTAATTTTGCGAAAAACCACTGCAACATGCTAGCTCGTTTGTGCAACTTTTGTATGTATTTCTTTTGTGAAATCATCAGACAAACTATTAAATTAGTTCATGTTTGTTCAAGCATTAACTGAGGTGAAAATCGAAATGCTGAAAAATCACGATTTTTGTCCTTGGTGAAATTTCATAACTTTGTTATGTGATCGGCGAGAGAATGGAGGTCATGCCCATGATCAGCATTGTCCCACAAAGTGTTTATCATTTTGGATATCCACTATTTTGAACCTTACCAGATATAACGACTAAAGTAAATTCTTTCGATGATTTGGACAAAAATAAGCATTTTTTATTAAATCAACTGCGGATGTTACATATACTATTCACACACTACACATATGGACACCGATGGACTGGATTTGCTATAGGTTAAATCACTTGAGGAAGCAGTTTGAAGAGGCTCGTGCAGACGTTCACGTTCTCGCGTCCAACTACAGCTTTGTACAAATATGCTGCAAGCATTGACTGTTGGGAGGCCTCCCTACACACCAAAACACACCCCTTACTTTATTCATATTTACCAATGGGACACATATCAGGATGCCTGGTAGGATTTATCACGTCAAATTGGCAATATAATGGAAAATGCGACGGATCCATTAAACATATAAGAACATCTTTCTTTCTTTATAATACTGTATATTCCCCGTGTATCGAGGAATAAACTATACGACCTTTGAACAATGATTTAGTGAAACCAGATAAACATCGACTAGTTGCAAAAACGGTCAAAACAAAACATGTATGCAATTTACGTGGGAACAAAGATGATCAGTACAAAATCAGAACACGAAGAAACACGAATCTAGATTCCATGTTTTAGTAAACAATATTGTCTGATTAGTAATACTGATGCTTAGGTACATTTTTTTATATTCGACGTCACTATGTTTTTACTGTCCAAGAACCGATAAATTGTAGATATCTTCAATATATTGAAATACTATTTTCCTCATATGGATTGTAATTAATTAATACATTTTTAATGGTTTGTAATTAACATAAATGTAACTTGCATGTGCATAGGGAAAATCATCATCAACATTGTTATTAGTATTATTATTAGTATGATTGTTATTATTATTTTGATTATTATTATTTGTATTATTAATAATTATTAGCAGTAGTATTGCCGCCGCCGCCGCCGCCGCCGCCGCCGCCGCCGCCTGCGCTACGACCACTGCTTCCGCTACCGTTACCACAGAACAGTTAAAAAGCTGGCACGCCACCTAGTGAGTGTGGCCTACCCAACTACGCGCCGACCGATGATTTGACATCAAATCAATTGTTCTGTGAAGAATTTCGGAGCAAACGCGATGTAACATTGAGATGTTTTCTCATGCAACCCGCCATCTTAGACTACACCACGCCCACAGTGTAGCAACTCATTTACCCTGATTTAAACGGTACATGATTTACTGGAAAGAAACATCAAACTATTCAACACAAGCCCGGTCTGCCGCTTTTCTCCGTTGCCCGAGTAATCAGCATTGGATGTCAACTATGCATAGTTTGTCGATCATCAATAACGAATGTGAGCGTACCTCGTGGCAGGCAAACACTTGCACGTATTATACTCCAGTATTTCACACAGTGAACCATAACCGATTCGTGATCATGTATAATGGCGTCCATCAATTTCGGGCCGACAGGTATTAACTCCCACGAAGCTCGCTGGCGAGGCGGGATATTACTTTTTACACAGGTGTACGTGCTGATGTATACTGTTTGCGGCGAGCTCTTGTTGACTTTGCAATGAATTTCATCGACTCGAAGACGGCGCCATAATGAGAACGACGACAAACGACACGCGCCAGTTGTGACGGCGGGCGCCACGAGTGAGCAGTGGGTCAAGTGTGCAGCGCTGTATTAGCCGTCACTAGTGGTCAGCATGTCCAGTGACAGCACTACGTCCAGTGAAGAAGATTCGCTCAATGAGAGGACACTTGACAGTACAGACAATAGTGAAGATGACAAAGACACCGAAGAAGGACGGAAGGAGAGAGCGCTTGAAGAAGACGATGATGCAGAAAAGGTAAAAAGAGGTCGTTACTGCTTTTGTTCCTGTCGTCACCTTTGCTGCTGCTGCTGCTGCTGCTGCTGCTGCTGCTGCTGCTGCTGCTGCTGCTGCTGCTGCTGCTGCTGCTGCTGCTGCTGCTGCTGCTGCTGCTGCTGCTGCTGCTGCTGCTGCTGCTGCTGCTGCTGCTGCTGCTGCTGCTGCTGCTGCTGCTGCTGCTGCTGCTGCTGCTGCTGCTGCTGCTGCTGCAGTAGCGGTGGCGATTACAGTTTTAATGATTTGTGTAATATTTAATGTGCCAGACCATAATGGCAATGTGTTGGCCACAGGGGGAGTTTCCATCTAAGCCGCTTGACCGCAAGTTGATCAGGGAGTCTTTGTCCGTCCTTGCGAGAATTGGCCAGGGTTTGGCGCATGCGTACGTTCGACTGGACCTTCACGGCAGGTGTGTGGCTGCAGCATACGACGTCAAGTTACATCGAAATTCACTTCGTAGTCATTGTCAATGTCACTATACGCATCGTTGTTCGTGATGTTGTAATTGAATAACAACACATATAACAACAACGATGCGTACAGTGGCATTATTGGAAACGTTACTATTTTGTTTTTGAATAATTGTCGTCGGTGGTTACACTGTTAATACCATCGCCACTGTCTTTGTTATTTCACAACGAACTACGATGAAGCTGTGGTACTGTAATGGCAATAACAGTCGTGACAGTTGCCGCGAATACGAACTGAATGTGATCGGGCGGGGAGAACAGAATGTAACTAGTGTGTGCTTGCGCATATGAACCACCGAGTAATATTGTTGAATTAAAAACGCAACAATAATGAATTCAAGGAACTTGTACCAACGATATTATTACTTAAGATGTTCCAGTGTTTGGAACATTGCACTGTGTCAATCCCACAGGGAACTGACTGACATCACGCTAGTGGCCGACTACATCCACCTGCGCTTCCTGGACATCTCCGGGAACCACTTGAAGGACGTGTCGCCGCTGTCGGCCCTCGCCGCCCTGCTGTGGCTGTCTGCTGACAACAACGCGCTCTCTGCGGTCGACGTCGACGAACTGCCGCACCTTCAGACGGCCTCCTTCAGGGATAACCGCCTCGTGTCCCTGGCCGGGATCTCACACCCGACCCTCGACACACTCAGTCTGGCCGGTCAGTCGCCGCAAATATATCTTAACTACTTTATAGGAATGTACAACGTTTTACTACCGTCTATTTTTTTTTTAACTGAGTTGTCTCAACTGTTATTGTATTCATGCGTTCTTAAAACGTAAAAACGCGCCATGCAAATACGAAACCCTGATTGGCTTGTCCATAATTAACGTAGTACATCTCGTAAAACTGGCATGTTTTATTTCATCGCAAAAATTTTTTTTTTCGAAAATATTAATGATGAAAGATTAAGTTTTGTACGTGTGTTATTTTGTTTTATTTGTAGCCAACCGGGATGTTATGAATATTAATGTACTCAGTGTCGCAATGTCCCGTAAAACAGTCGTTTAGTTCATGAAAATCGTTGAACATTTTAATGCGGCTAATTTGCCTGCAGCCAATCAGATCGAGCGGATAGATTGGTCGGATGTGAGTCGTCTACAGGCACTGAGAGTGCTCGACTTGAAGGACAATCGACTGACCAGTATGGAGGGGCTGCTTCCGCCAACTATCGAGGAACTATACCTGGTCAGTGTCTAAGTAACTGCCACTCGCTTAACGCCTGTACCAAATAACATTATGCAATAAATGCTGCCACCAGTGAGAGTTCCTTGTTCCATTGTGCGGAGGAGGGTTTCTCCTTCCATTAAGTTGTTGAAACAGGTCAATCAGCCGTTCTAAGGCCTTAAGCAGTTCGATCGTCGTTTCATCGTCACCAGCTGCTTTGTTGCGTGTTATATTTTTATGGCCTTTTAAACTTCTTCTTTTGTCATTGCGCCTATTTTGATGTCAAGTGTATTTTGGACATCATTTTGGAATTGGAATATTGTTGCGGGTTGAGGTCTATGCAGGATCTTTTTAAAATGCTCTGCCAAACTTTCCGACTGTTGCTTTTAAATAAGATGTTCCTCTGCAAATTCCGAAAAATCCAATTGATCTAACTTTACTTATATTATTTGTATTTATGTTATTTATATTATTTATTTAATTTATAAATAGTTATCATGTAAAACGATTACACCCTGAAGATACATAATAATAATAATAATCTTATACATGTGTTACAGGCAGGAAATGGCCTGACCAGCGTTATTGGGCTAGAGACGCTGACCAGACTTAGGGTCCTCCATCTGAGGAGCAACCACGTGTCGAGTTTGGACGGATTTCCAAAACTTGATGCTTTGGAATATCTAAATTTTAGGTGAGTGTATCTCCGTAGGGCCTATGGAGTACCATGCATGCCTCACTGTTAGAAGGTATTATGTGTTATACTTCTTCTTTCGTATGGATAGATAGAGTTTCACATTAAGTTGTATTTTGAGATTGTTGACCTGTCCAACTGCTTTAAGGGGAGTTGAGTGGAGAACGTGGTCAGTTGTTTGCTGGTCGTGGCCACATTCGCACCTTGCAGTGTCTTTGGAGCGCCACTAATAAAATTATTATTATATTATTATTTCGCGTCGTCTGTATAGAGTTCAGATACGGCGTGGTACACTGGCGTTAAGGAAGGTTAAATCCGGGAGGTTCGGTTGTAGGGTCCGGGACAAGATTTGTATTTCTGGAGTGTTTTGATCTCCACTCTCGTCTCCACTCTCGTCTTCACACTCGTCTTCACTCCTCCTTCTCGGTTATGCTGGTTTCGAGGAGGGAAGCCATTAATATCACATGTTTAATGTTTGCGTTTCTTGCAGGGCTAACGACATTTCGGATTTCAATCAACTTAGTAATCTGGGTCATCTTCAAAGATTGCGAGTGCTTGTTTTGAAAGGTACTTGTGTTGTGTTTGTTGTGTAGCAATAACTGATCGTACGCAACTTTTGTATATCCAGGCCAACGTCAACCTTTGTATATCCAGGCCAACGTCAACCTTTGTATATCCAGGCCAACGTCAACCTTTGTATATCCAGGCCAACGTCAACCTTTGTATATCCAGGCCAACGTCAACCTTTGTATATCCAGGCCAACGTCAACCTTTGTATATCCAGGCCAACGTCAACCTTTGTATATCCAGGCCAACGTCAACCTTTGTATATCCAGGCCAACGTCATATTACGGGGTATACGTCTCTGCGATAAATTGCTAATGAACTCATATAATGATGATGATGATGATGTATGAAAGACACCACATATCATGACATGCGATCAGCTGTTGCCTAATATTCTTTCTCGCTTAATAACGTTTGCTGTGGAAGTGTTATGTTTAATGAGCACAGTTCAAGATTATGATACACCACATAACATCACAAATGAATATATTATATTTTTTTAATTACTAACTAAACTTAGATAGACATATTACATTTAAAATCACTAATCACAAACGTGAGCCGAAACCGTCAATTGAGTACCCGGTCCATGACTGTTTGATACTTCCGAGGTCGAATCCGTTGTTTGCTACAGTATTGTGCAGTTTAGTTTAACAAGATTTAACAAGATTGCCATCCCAAACAACAACTCCAGATGGCAAGTGGACAAAGAAGCCATTGGCTTATCGAGAGTCCAACAATTTTCTCATCTATGTGTAGCCCGCCCATATCAAATATCTGTGAAATTCTACGTTTAAACATATTCACACTACTAGCATTAACACAATCATTTGGCAGTTTGTTCCATTCATTTATCACCCTCTGTGAGAAAGAGTACTTTCTCATGTCCAACATACACTGCTCCTTAACTAATGCTGCTTTGTGTCCTCTGGTTCTACTGCCTCCTTTAAGTTTTAAGAACATATTCCTATCAACATCCTTATAACCATTCACTATTTTAAACACTTATATTTGGTATCCTCTTAGTCTCCTGGTCTCTAGTGTTGTCAAATCACATTGTAATAAGCGACTTTCATAACTAAGGTCTCTCAATTCTGGAATCATTTTAGTTGATCTTCGTTGTATTCTCTCTAGCTTGTCTATGTCCTTTTTACGATATGGCCTCCATGCTTGTATACAATATTCCAAATGTGGTCTAACTATTGCTTTGTACAGGGGTACAATTAGCTGTTTCTCCTTATGCATGATAGTTCTCCTAATTAGCCCTAGAATTTTATTTCCTTTCGAAGCAGCAATCCCACATTGCTCTGAAACTTTCATGTCAGAACTAAATGTTACTCCTAAGTCCTTTTGTGTGGTTCTACCTAGTACAGCATCCCCCATTTTATATTCTTCGTCCATGTTTCCATGTCTTATGTGTATACATTTACACTTCCCAAAATTTAATAACATTTGCCATTTTTCTGAACATTTAATTAATTTATCTAGATCATCCTGTAAACTTTGTTTATCTGTATCATTAGTAACCTTTCTGAATACTTTTGTGTCATCTGCAAATTTGAGTGCTTTGCTAGATATGTCATCTTCCTAATCATTTATATGTATATATATATATATATATATATATATATATATATATATATATATATATATATATATATTAAAAACAGTAGGGCCTAATACTGACAACTGTGGTACCCCACTCAAAACCATCTACTATTACTCTCTGTTTTCTGTGTGTAAGCCACTTTTCTATCCAGTTGATTACATCATTACCTATGCCATGGGCTTTTAGTTTAAGTAACAATCTTTGATGTGCACTTTATCGAAAGCTTTCTGAAAATCTAAGTAGACAACATCCACTGGTGACCCGTCATCTACCAACTTTGTAATTTCTTCAAAAAAACATAAGAGATTAGTTAGACATGACCTTGCTTTTAGGAACCCATGCTGAGATGTATTTATTAATTTATGTTTTACAAGGAATTCCACCATGTGGTCTCTAATTAATGTTTCGAGTAATTTACATACAACTGATGTTAAACTCACTGGTCTGTAATTTTCTGGCTTGTTCCTCGATCCCTTCTTAAATAACGGCGTAATGTTTGCCTCTTTCCATTCTGAAGGAACTATTCCTTCTTCTAGTGACAAGTTAAACAATTTTGCAAGTGGTGTACTAATTTGCTCAACAATTTCCTTAATCAGTTTTGATGGTATCCCATCAATTCCAGGTGATTTATTATCTTTCATCTTCTTAATTTTCTTTGCTATCATTTCAGGAGTTACAAATAACTGCCCTAAATGTTCTGATTTATTTCCCTCAAATTTAGTAAATGGAACCGGAAGTGAGCTGATATCTTCTGTGGTAAATACTGAGCTGAAATACTCATTCAGGACTTCTGCCATTTGAAACCCGTCTGAAATTATGTTTCCCCTGTTGTTTTCCAGTGGTCCGACCTTATCTCGAACTTTCTGTTTACTCCTTACATAAGCATATACACTCTTGCTGTCATTTTTTATATTACCTGCCAATGTTTTTTCGAAGGTTCTTTTAGATTTTCTAATTTCAGTTGTAGCTAGGTTAAGTGCCTCTTTGTAATTTGCATAGTCTTCATCCTTTCTGGTACGCCTATAAACCCTCCACATAGTTTGCTTAAACACTATTTTTCTAATAGCTTCTTTTGACAAGTGTTTCTTTCTAGACCGTTTTCCTTGTTTTTCAAGGGAGAAAATTTATCGATGATACCCTCAATTTCATATTTTATAATATTCCAACATTCAATTGCGGTCTTATTCATCAGCATGTTATTCCAATATAGCTTGGCTAAGTATATTCTCATATCTTTATAGTCACCGTTGTGGAAGTTTCTCCTATACGTTTTTTTATTTTTACTATCTGATTTTACATTGATGTCAAAATGTATTTGATTGTGGTCACTGTTACCCAATGGTTCATGTATTTTTACATTGTCCACTAGTTCTTTTTGTGATGATAAAACTATATCTAATACATTTTCTCCCCTGGTTGGTTCTAGCACGTGCTTAGTAAGGAAGCTCTCCTGAATTAAAAATAGAAATTGTTGGTCCTCACCCCCTGTACTCTCCAGTTAAACGATGGGTTTACGACGGGCCAACGGAACTTATTGCCGCAGTTTTCCCTTTATGATCACAACAATAACGATTGCTGTGCAGACAACACGCTCGCCAAGCTGGACGACTACCGCATTCACGTGATAGCGCAACTCATCGACGTGCCACTCTTGCGGAGACTCGATAAAGACTCGTGCACAAACGTAGAGCGCCGACAAGCGCGCGCATGGCTGAAGGAAATGGCGGAAGATGCCGCGGAGGAGGAGGAGGAAGAGGAAGAAGAGGAGGTTGAAGAGGAACAAGTAAGTTTTACTAAAATCGTATTTACTAAGCAATAATATTATTAGCATCATAATCTGTTGAAATAGAGACACAACTCCGGATTCGAGAAGAGAACAGATAGACACAGCAAAAAAATAAAACATCCAACACAACGGCCTTTCAATGTATAGTGAATGAACACCACGGGAGGTCTACCTGGGAAATCAACGTAGTGTATATCGTTTGTTGCCAATCTATTGATTAATCTCCAGGTGTCACTCGCCACACCGAATACTAATATTAACTATTTAGAGGTTATATCTTAATCGCTAATTCTACTGTACTTTCATCCCACTCTTTAGTTGTTGTTATGATTAATGATCGTCTGCGTCGTTTTGCTAATCACAACCAGGTTAGGTATGTGGTGTTGCGTGTTGTCGCCATTATTCAACGGTCGTGCTTTCGCTGTCTGACGAGTGCATCTTTTTGTTTGTTGTTATAAACATTTTCAAAAAGATCTGGGCTGCATCTATTGAATCGTGTGTCATCTACACGAAGCCACAGCCACAGTAGGTTCGGTCCCATACAACAGGCATTAAAGGAAATGTACAATGAATATCATTGGTTAACAATTATGTGTCGCAATGTCCAAATCTTCGTGGCAGTGTTCCGCAAACAGTCGCTCAGTTAACCAATGGAAATCATTGTAGCATAAAACATTCGTTCAGTTAACCAATGGAAATCATTGTCCCATAAAACATTCATTCAGTTAACCAATGGAAATCGTTGTACATTCCCTGTTGGTCTCATGGCGGTTGTATCTCTTAGATCAATACACTTGAATGCAGCCAGTCAGAATTGTGTAGAAATCAAACGTAGATTAATAAAATACTGTCAATTGTATATCAACACGCATACGTATACATATGCTTAAGCACGTGAAAAGGTACACCATTTTGGTAGATAATAATGAAGTAACGATTTTCTTCTAATCTCAAAAGATGTGATTCGAAAAAAATCGTTACTTCATTATGTCTAAATAGTTTTTTTTATTTCGCTTGTGAAGACGACATTTTCTAACAACAGAAATTCGATTCGAATAATTAGCTTAAATGTTTGTTTTCAGGAATTAATCTTTGACTCCACGGCGGACACAGATGATAGCGAGGAAGAGACTTAACGGTCACCAACTCACATATCACCGCACGGATAAATCATATCTTCTTTGTATTCCCGGAAAAAGCCATTGTTGGCGTTTTTACGAACAATAAAAAAGCGAGAACTTACAAAAGCATCGCCAGGCGTTTATTACACAAAACCGATCAACAACGCGCAATTTCATACACATGCATATCATATATTGGTATTATATAAGGATGGAAAATGACAACTAGACTGAAATGAAGACGAAATTGAATAGGCTGGCCATCAAATCGTGCAATCGCACCACAACATTCCGTTGTTGTTTCAACACAGCAAAAATACAAACCAACACGGTGGGGAGAATACTTAACACCGTACAGGCATTTGTACAGGTATTCGTACAGGCATTCGTAATCAGAAAGAACTCATAGGTTAAATATCGGTGAAGACAAAACGAAAAGTGCACGAATATTACACAACGTCACTTGAGGAAACTTGTATTAGACGGGTTGCAGCAAACGTGATTTAGTTAAATCATATTTTCCATTTTTTTACTTTAGTTATATATATTTACTAGTTTCATCTATAAGTGCTAAAGTTTCTACGAGTAGAGTCGTAACTATGCATTCAGAATTTCCGTGCGATATTGCGTTCGCCCATGAAGCCAGACTAAATGTACTGTACATGTAATAAAGAATAACTTTACACTAAACATGTGATCGTATTGAAGATAAACGTCGTAATATACAAACAACACTACACCGCCATTTTGCAATACAGTGGACTCCACTTAATATAATTACTTCGGGCCAATTTGATTCTATTAAGCGATTGATTCACTTAAGCGGCGCATTTTAATACTGCTGGAATACGGAATGATTCCGTCCCCGCCAATATGTTTGATTCTACTAAGCGGCTGATCATATTATCCACGATTCTGTTAAGCGGAGTCCACTGCATAATTATTTCTTAATCACTGTAAACAACTGGGAATAATCATCAAACATCGTTGTCAAGGTCGTTCTTGTCGAAGGTCAAGGTACATTTTTGAAGGTCGTCCGCTGTAGTTCTGATCACTGAAAGAATAAGTATGCACATACAATAAAACACTGTTTTTACTCCTTATATATAAAGTTGCAATGAACTTTTGATATAAATCTAAATTTATGGAATGTATTGTGTGGCTTCAGAATTTTACTCAGCACGATTAATTATTATCGCATTATACAGAGTCATTTCAAGTCTTTCTCTTTAATCAATGGCATCAAGTCAAATTACCTTCTTCGCTTGTTTGTCGTCGTCGTCTTCCGATGATGATTCTTCTTCCGATTCCTGTATTTATTAAGCCAATGTCAGATGTAGTGTTGTGCATGGTCGAAGTAACACATATCATTCTCTATGTCAACAGTAACTTAACCGTGATGCTCGACAGCCAGCAGGTGGCAGGTATATTAGGTCAAGGTCACAATAATTGTGTCAAAGTGACAGTGTTCTCAAAACTTAAACATAACGACCTTTTACGTTTGTAATGTGCTAATTGAAGTCGTTATTTCTAATGTCACGGGCAAGTTTGTTTTTTGTACCCCTTTGTCAACGTACAGTCATCGAAACCGCCACATATGAAACCAGCCAATGCTTGTTGAACAAACATATTTATTTATGTTGCCTTCCATTACTACTTACGGAATCTGATTCCTCTTCTGACGATTCCTCTTCTGACGAAGATTTATCTTGGGATTTTTCCTTAAATGAAATAAATTGACGTTTGTGAAATAAAATACAGTAATTTTAGTGTATTATGAACAATATATACTAGCTGGAACAACACTGTTGCCGAATATTATTTTTAACATGGTGTTATCCTTTATTCATCAAAATAAAAACGTTGTGAAATACAGCATCTTTCTCAACAAGAAATACAATTTTAATCTTCAATGCGAAAAGTGTTCTGGTATGTGGCTATGAAACCTGTAGAATAACTAAGACAACTACCATACAAATCGAAACCTTCATAAACAAATATTTCCATAAACAAATATTTCCGATACATCCTGAAAGTTTCACGAACACAGAGCTCATGAACATAGCATCAGGCAAGATATTAAAAAAAGAAAATGGACTTGAACAGGACACACCCTCGACAAGAACATACCAATGTTACACGGCAGGTCTTGGAACTGAACCCACAGGGGAACAGAAAACCAAGAAGACCAAGAAATAGTTGGAACAAGCCATTTGCCGAAGAAATGAGGAAGTTTGAAACCACATGGAAAGTTAGGATAAAACCAACCAAACATGAAGTGCTTTGAAAAGTGATGTTTCGGCCAAAATGTAGGCCTACCAGTTGGAGTGCAGAGGAGTAAGGTATAATTGTTAAGTAGTGTTATTCCATTATATTACAGAGAATAAGTAACCGTTTACAACGCATAACAAGAATTGTGATGTATACAATATTACATGGTTATAAATGCACAATTGCTGACATGACTGTTAAAACCTGTCATCACTATGCGTAAGGATCTCTTCTGGAAAATGTATTGTCACATGTTGTTGCCAAAGAGGTATACGCCAAAGAGGCAGATCCCAAAGAGGCAGATGAACCTGCCCTATTTCGCCCGAATCCCAACCAGAAGGCTCTGCCACAACACCACAGAGCGCGAGCACGCAGGAGACTGTGTTGTTGTGAGGTATTAAACCTCGCACAACCCACAAGTTTGACCAAACAGACCACAAAACACGACTGTCTATTTCAGCTATAAATAAAAATATTAAATAATGTTCATTTTGTATGTCATTGGCATTGATACTGTTGTTGAAAAGTATTAAGCAGATGATTACACTGTATCACAGTGCAACATTCTAAGTCCAATTTTCTATTTTTACGAACCTTACCAATACGTTAAAACACAGTTAATTACCTTCTTTACTTCCTTTTCATCCTTCTTCTTTGTCTCTTTGGATTCATCTTCCGATTCCGATTCCTCTTCTGATGAAGATTCTGACTCAGACTCATTGGCTGCGTTCCCTTTTTCGTCTTTCTTAGCTGCAGGTTTTGTCTCCACCTTGCAATTATATCAACAGAAGAATCGATGTTTTCACCTCAGAAAGAATTCGTGGAAGAATGCCGCAGCAACAGGCTCAACAACGCATTGAACCCACACAGCAAAACATCCACAAGTTATTTTCAACACATTATGAACATCTGCTCGCACGAAAGTATATGGCACAGTCTGATCAACAACGTCGCATCAAAATATATTGAAGCACATAATTAATGTATGTTGATGTTTGTGTCAGCTGAAAGGACATTATATTTCGTTGAAACAAGACGCTCGCAGAACAATTTACTGTCATTGAAATTGCTTACAAAAGAAATGCAAAACTTGTTTATTTATTAAAAAAAAATAACTCTATGATTAGTTAAATACATATTTATTTAAACAGGACAACGAAGAAATGTTATCGCTGTACCAATATATGTGGCAAAAACATTTTTGTCGTTGGAATAAATAGGGCAATGATGCGTTGCTGCGTAGGCCTCCCAAGTGTCGCGCGACTTATTAATACAAGTAGAAGTGCGCGAAATTAACCAGTTGCCCTACACTCGATGCATATGGCAGTTCAATAAAAGCACTCTTTCCATGTACAGTGTTGTAAGTATTAGTAGTAAACAGTCTACTATAATTATACGATTGCGGAAAAGACTCAACTAACCAGCCCCCTCTAGTTTATTCATGCCTCGATGTCCAGACGGAAAGCGATGTTTAACATTTTATAACCAGGGTCAATACATAATTGATAACAAAATATGCATATTTAAACACAACTAGGCAACGAGTGACTCTGTTCTTCAAAATACAATCCCTTGGAGCTGACTGGAGAACAGTGGTCAACATAAAAGACGCGGAATTTTGGTTTGCCATTCAACGAAGACAGTCGTTTTATGTTTGTCAGAACTATTAAACACCCAGCTAAGACTGCTTTCAGACGAACACGTTGAAGTCGACCACGCCCACCAAAAGGGCGGTCTGAACGTTCAACAAACAACAACAATAATTTGTTTGACACGCAGGGCAATTCGGGAGAGCTTACAACTTTGGCACCCTGGCAGCAGTGATGGCATGGCGCTTGTACGTTCAGAATGTAGGCCTAGTTGAGAATTCGAACGTTATATTATAATCCTTATGCAAACGTGTTTAATTCCGGGGCATTATCAAGGTTAATATATTACGAATTAAATCAAGCATGCTACGGGCTATGGGAATAGCAACGGTCTCGTGCATGCTTGCAACAACAGAGCCTATAAGAATACATGTATTTATGCGCGTTGTATTCGCTACTTGGACTGCATGAAATGCTTTAGAACCTTCTTCGTGTCTTCCTCTTCGCTGCTGTCGGATTCCTCTTCAGACGAAGATTCCTCTTCAGAACTTGTATCTCCCTTTTTGCTAGAGGCGACCTAAGTTATCGAACAGGAATGTGACGGGTGCGTCATGCGAGGCACACAAGCATAGACTAGTAGAAATAGAGGCACAAAGTAGCATTAGTAAAAGAACAATGTAGATCGAGGACGATAAATGAAAGGAACAAAACACAGATTGTGTAAATACTAGCAGAATGAATATGTATAAAAGTAAAATTGACATCTTATAAGGGCGGTTTGAAAAAGTGTTGGACTCTCGATAAGCAAATGGAAAGCAAATGTTGCATTGGACAGCAATCTGTCTTAATCTTGTTAAATCTAGTTGAATTATTATTGGCGGCGTTCCAACAGTATGTATGTTAGGGGATGTGTCGACTAGAACTTATGTACACACACGTATGGGAAATAGGCGTACGAATAGAGAACTATGGAAAAAAATACGGCGAGGTTGTCATGCATCAGAAAGAACAAAACATTAACTTAATATTTTAACACGAATTATCTTGTTTACGAAATAACGGCGCTAAATCTCTTTTCCGCGTTCCTCACATCTTCTACCTTGGTAGTTTTGTCTTCTTCTTCCTCGGAAGAAGACTCTTCTTCGGATTCAGACTCTTTCTTTTCACTAGATCCAACCTAGGTTAGCAAAAAAGCGTGCAACCTGAAGGCAGGGACATGTTGCTGCGGTAGGTGGCGCCACAATCCAACATTATAATTACAACGGTGAAATACTCGATATTTACAGTGAGTCGGTGCAGTGGGTAAAATGGACAACAAAACCACTGGGTTGGCATCGCAGTTAACCTTACTTTAAATTACAGTTTGGGGAAAGGCATTGTTATAAACATGCGCTGGATTTTCAAACTAGTGGTTAGCCAATACACAATAGGTAAGCTAAGCTAGGCAACTGTAACATAAGCCATCGCACTAGAATAATATATCTAGACAAGGACGACTAGACGATAACGCAGGAATATAATATAACAACTCCAGTGACAAAACGAATATGCATTGAATTGTATTATACAATATAAGGGTAAACACACATTACAGGATCTGTCTGTAAATTAATCAGCCGCTTGCACATAAAGTCAGCCCTACCTTCGTCTTGTCTTCTTTTTTCTCATCTTCCGACGACGATTCCTCCTCGGACTCGGACTCGGACTCGGACTCGGACTCCTTCTTGGTCTCCTTCTTTTCTTCAGACTGAAACAGTAACACTGAGTTGTTGAATTTTAGCCGCACGTAGTTTGTTTGTTGACATTTATGTAATATGTAAACAATCCAATACAAACACTTCTATCGCGCCAAAATCCTCAGAAACCCGACCTCAGAGTCGCGTCAAAACCAAAGGATTAGGCCACTTCGAAATCGCAATATACGGCGTAATGTTAAAGTTGTCAACAAATGAATGAATAGTACACGCCGAGGAGTTAAGGTGGGCAAGCAAGAGTAAAAGAGTCTTTAGATGACGGCGAAATGTAATTGTGCTTAGCCATCGAATAATCATTTGTCGACATTGGCCTCCATATACAAGATGCTGTTACCTTCTCGGCCGTCTTAGTTGGCGTCTTCTTCTCTACCTCCTCCTCTGAAGACGATTCCTCTTCCGAAGATTCAGAGTCAGATTCTTCCTTCTTTTTGCTGTCTTCTTTCTTGGGTTCCGTCTAACAACACACCACAGTTGTGTCAAAGATTTTTCGATATGGTTTCACAGACGTGGTCTGCACGTCCAACTAAGATTCAACTGGATTTTATGAATTACTGAAAATAGTGGCGTATCTAGGATTTCGCAAAGGGGATGGCCAATGGGGACTACGGGGAGGCCAAGGGGAGGTCAAGGGGTCTAAGGGGAGGCGAGGAGGCTAAGGGGGGCTAAGGGGAGGCTAAGGGGGGCTAAGGGGAGGCTAAGGGGGGCAAGTGTTTACCATGCTTCCGTGTAATGGCTGTTACAAAATCAAAGCCAAAGGGGTAGGGCATGGCCCAATGCCCCCCTCAAATACGCCCTGACTGAAAATTACATTTTAGTTTTTAGACATTTAAACATTTAGACATTTAGACATGGTATAAATATTCATGGTTACATGAATATGATATGACCAACGGTGAGCAACACACATTAAACAAGTTGGCTTAACGAAAAAGCTGGATATATTTTTTGCAAGCAAACATATATAACCGTTATGCAGCTGTATATAAGACATGTTCGCCTGAAATGTAGTTTATGAATCCCCAAAATAGAACAACTTCGTAAGTGTGGTTAATATTTCAATTCTCTTCTGGTTTTCTTTGAGATGAGATTTTATCGACGTCTGAATTTGCCTGGTGTCTAACGTTGTGTTAATGTTTGGACGTGTAGGCCGATAAACAAAATATTAAATTGTTCTCACTAAATACAAACAAAGCTGGAAAATGTTGAAAACCGCATGAATACATTATCCTACACTACCTTTGTGTCTTTCTTTGCTTCCTCTTCCGATTCTTCCTCAGAAGAACTCTCTTCTTCTGAAGACGATTCCTCAGATTCAGATTCTTTCTTCTTCACCTCGTCCTGCAAACCATTTATTGACAGTCACTCGACTTCGTCATCATTTACGTCATCGCATACTTCTTTGTTGTTAATAATGAAACATACAGTTATCATTGATCACTCATATGTACTTTGAACGTCGGGGATATTTCGTTTTCTCTTAATGCGGGACTTCCTACAAGTTCCCACTATATTCCTAAAAACCTATATAAAGTCAATATAAAAACTTCATCCAAAGAAACTCATAAGAACAATAAGAGTCGACTCTATCAAATTCATCTCCTTCTCTCAGGAATAAGTTTATAATTACTTTATAATCACCGGACTCTTTTAAGAAAATTAGTTTGCTGTTACCGCAGCAACATTTTACACGCCTTTTTATCTACATCTTTTTTCTTTTTCTCTTCTTCCTCCTCCGAAGATTCTTCTTCTGACGAAGATTCCTCCTCCGAAGAAGATTCTTTCTTTTTATCATCTTTCGTCTCTTCCTTCTTTTCGACCTAATATCGTGGACAAAAAGGATACTATATAGCTGTCTTGCATATACGGGTTTAGCTACACATATGAATTAAAGAATTAATGAATGAATGATTCAATCAATCAATCAATCAATCAATAATTCTAATAATAATAAATAACACTTTTAAGTATAAAATTAATTACAGGATTACAAAACATTTATATGAAGCGCCCAGAAACGTATACATTGTTGACGATGCACATTATTAGTCAACTTTGGATGTACCTACATTTCTAGTAGGTATGAAGGGAACTATATCTTAGTAATTATAACTAATAATATATATATATATATATATATATATATATATATATATATATATATATATATATATATATATATATATATATATATATATATTACTCAAAATATATAGAATTTTGAGTAATTGTGTTTTGTCCTTCGACGAAAGAAATCAGTACATGGCACACCTAAATATATACAATACCAGTATTTTAACATGAAAGAGAATAAGGGAATTAAAAAAAACTCAATGGCTGAACGAATAAAATATCATAGTTTATTAACACGTAACAATTACCTTTTTGGTGTCTTCTTTTTTCGTGTCTTCCTTTTTCGCAACTTTCTTTTCTTCCTCTGACGAAGATTCCTCTTCACTACTTTCTTCTTCTGAAGACTCTTCTTCGGAGGAAGATTCTTCCTTTTTCGTCTGACAGGTTAAAAGAGGCTTACATTAGTATTATGTATGTTCTGTCTCGTATAAAAGATGTTTCAAATTTACAAACCGCTGAATTTTGAGAAAAAAATATGAACTCAACTGTTAAATAAATTGCACTGTGAAGTGATTCTTTTACCGTTTTAGTGTCAACTTTTTTCTCCGGTTCCTTTGCTTTCTTAGGTGCCTCGTCTTCACTTTCTTCCTCCGAGGATTCCTCCTCTGAAGATTCTTCTTCTGACGACGACTTCTCCTCCTTTTTCTTATCTTCTTTCTTCTTTACTTCCACTTTCTTTTCTTCATCTTTCTTCACTTCCTTTTTCTCATCTTCCTCGCTTGAAGATTCTTCCTCGCTCGATTCCTCCTCCTCACTGCTAGACGCCTCCTGCAAGTCAGTAAAACGTATTATAACATAATAAACACATTCTATATTCACGATATCTGTTTTTAACTTTTTCAACCAAAATTACTGCTAAGACATAGTGATACTCACTAACGTCGACATTTCAAAAACATTAAATCAGCCATCGAAGTTTGAATCAACATAGCAGTATTGACAATGTTTCATAATTGCTCAATCACTAATAGAAACAATGAGTAGGAGACCAACAAGACACAATCCGATGGGAAGCGTTGTGCAGGAGTAGCAGTGAAATATAAAATGCGTTAGGTGGACTTGGTACTTGCAGGTTTACGGGATGGTTCCCATGTCTGGGAAAAAGCCTGGTTTCAATAACGGGTACGCCGGGGTGATATAAGGTAAGCTAGTGGGGGCTGAATACTTCGAGTGAGCCTTGAAGCTTGGACAAGCAGGTGAAGATCGGCGAAGACAAACCTACCACATGTCAACGTTGATAACAGTATGTCGTCTTGCCGCCTGTAACATTGGCTACCGTACATCATAATGTATTACAGCGATGAATACGTCGATATTACACACGAATACACACGCACGCAAGCACGCACGCACGCACGCACGCACGCACGCACGCACATATTCTCTTTCTCCCTCTCTATAACGAATATAGTGTCGTTGACATCGTGCATACATATACGTATATGTTGCATATACGTTGAAAAGAATCGACTACAATGAATATACTAACACAGTTAAATTAAGTTAAAGCAGTTGTTCAAATTTCGATCAACGTTTCTATGTGCATTCAGTATGCGTTGATCATTTACTCTTGATAAAAACCAAGACTAGTCTTTACCTTTTTCTTCTGAATTACTTCCTTCTTCGTTTCTGTTTCACTCTCTTCCTCGCTTTCACTTTCACTTTCTTCCGATTCACTTTTCCCCTATATGAGAACAATTACAGGTTAATAACTGTCATATTCTGAGTGCATATTCCGAACATTTTCAGAACATTTTCAGACAAAATAAAACATAAAAACGAATCCCATCTAGCCATGGAAAAACATTACCCTGTATTTGACCCCTGTCCCTGATATAAGCTGGACGCAAACCTTCAATATGGCCTATATTGTGTATAACACGTTCCTAAAGATTTAATGTGCAAGTACTTTATTACAGTTTATTAAGATTGTTTCCGTGTTTAATGTACCCATTTACAATATGTACTAGAAATTAATCATGATAATTGTATTAATAGACAAATGCTAACCCTTTTAACGTTTATACTTTTGTGTATTCGTAAAACCGTGAATGGTCACACCCATGTTCTAAATACACTATTCATCGAAAACAACGAAACGCAGAAAACGTGTAACCACTGGACGGATGCTACACAATCAACGCGTACATCACTTTCTACGTTTAATGGAATCACGGGACAGACACTACACTAGGCGCTACAC
Source organism: Lamellibrachia columna (assembly GCA_963662155.1). Classification (NCBI taxonomy): domain Eukaryota; kingdom Metazoa; phylum Annelida; class Polychaeta; order Sabellida; family Siboglinidae; genus Lamellibrachia; species Lamellibrachia columna. The sequence continues at coordinate 39,439,578 of OY759267.1, read as the reverse complement.
AATCAAGGCATACATTACTTTCTACGTTTAATGGAATCACGGGACAGACACTACACTAGGCGCTACACAATCAACGCGTACATCACTTTCTACGTTTAATGGAATCACGGGACAGATACTACACTAGGCGCTACACAATCAAGGCATACATTACTTTCTACGTTTAATGGAATCACGGGACAGATACTACACTAGGCGCTACACAATCAACGCGTACATTACTTTCTACGTTTAATGGAATCACGGGACGGATGCTACGTTTAATGGAATCACGGGATGGATGCTACACCACGCGCTAAACAATCAACGCGTACATCACTTTCTACGTTTAATGTAATCACGGGACAGACACTACACTAGGCGCTACACAATCAAGGCGTGCATCACTTTCTACGTTTAATTTAATTACGGGACGAATGCTACACTACGCGCTAAACAACCAATGTGTACACCACTTTCTACGTTTAATGTAATCACGGGACGGATACTGCACAACGCGCTACACAAACAAGGTGTACACCACTATCTACGTTTAATGTAATCACGGGACGGATGCTACACCACGCGCTAAACAATCAAGGCGTACATAACTTTTTACGTTTAATGTAATCGCGGGACGGATTCTACACTACGCGCTCTACAATCAATGCGTGCACCACTTTCTACGTTTAGCTACTTTTGCACCTTTTTCCTTTTATCTTTGGACTTCCCCACTCTCGTTTTGCCATTCTTTCTGGCTTCAGGTTTGTCTTTTTGCGATATCTTCGTTTTCTTGTTTACAACAGGGCATGGTAATCGTACATTAGAGTGTTTAGTCAAATCAATGATGTCGTAATGCAATGTCATCTAGAGATATTGACCGAACAACATAGATAACGACATACGTTGAATGATGACTCCAAACACTGATATATACATTCACATAATATAATCATCGTGAGAGACTAATCGGAGCTGTTAAGCTGACAGAGGGATCCCCGCGGTTCACACCGTCATGTAGAAGAGTAAGCTTTGCTTATGATGTGTCCGAATGTTGCACGTTCCAAACTATATAATGACGTATCTAGGATGCCAAAGCTCAGATGGTGCAAGCGTTTTTGTCACGACATTAAATTTTTAAACAATAATAAAGATATTGTACAAGGCACACAACGGTATGAGTACGTATACGCCACTTTGTATAATCAGGTCGCGTTATGAAATAATAGCCGCTTTACCCGGCATTACACGGGACAAAAGAGCAACCACTGCAAGAGCTAATGACCACTTACACTGCCCATCGGTCGAGCAATGCCTTGACACTGACAACTTCGCTCTCCCAACAAGTATTTGGTGGATGTGTGACACAGATCACGTAACAATCTTACAAACACGCATAGTGTTGCTAGCAATTGTACGTACTATTTGTGAGTTACTTAATCTGTACACCAACAGTCCACATAGGTTCATAATATCACCACCCCCGGGGGAATGGGGGAATTTTTTTTTTTTAATGTATGAACAATCACTGTGGGCCCGCGGGCGCGCCTACAAAAAAGGTCAGCCCCACACACGCGAAACTGACTGCTCTGTCGCAAACTACTTTATGTAATATATAATTAATTCAGGAAACGTTTTCACTTTATAATGTACCTCCTTTGTCTTTTTCTTCTTCTTTTCGTCTTCTTCGCTCTCGTCTTCAGACTCTTCTTCCGATTCGCTCGATTCATCTTTCTTTGGCTTTTTCTGCGTCGTTTCTTTTTCCTTCTGTCAAACAAAAACATGTCCACTGTTAGAAATTATCGTTTGCTTGCAATTGTATGTACCAATGCATCCATTGTGTGTGTGTGTGTGTGTGTGTGTGTGTGTGTGTGTGCGTGCGTGCGTGCGTGCGTGCGTGCGTGCGTGCGTGCGTGCTTGCTTGCGTGCGTGCGTGCGTGCGTGCGTGCGTGCGTGCGTGCGTGCGTGCGTGCGTGCATGCGTGCGTGCGTATCAAGATGGTGCAAACGTCAATAAGCAAGGAGGAAGAGGGGTGTTGATATCATCAACATAATTCGAAAAACAAGCAAGGACATCTTTCATGAAGCTGAAACAAATATGGAGCTGAAAAATATGCCCATTGAGAGCTAATTTGAGATTATGCAATACAATAATAATAAAATCAGCGTTATTGTGCGAATGTGAAACGTCGACGGTAAACGAAAGTGACAACTGGACTCATTCCTATTCAAGTGTTTACGGAGGATACTGGAAGTTAGATGGCCATATGGTAGGTAAAAAAAATCAGATTAGAAGTCAAGATAAGAAGATGGAATTGGATCGGACATGTACTTACAATTAAGCAAGACAGCCGCTACCTGGCGGCTCTAACATGGACACCTGAAGGGAAACGGAAAGTGGGTCGCCCAATGACAACCTGGCAAAAATTTAAGAAAAGAGAGACAAGAACTGGGGGTGGAAGACATGGACTGAAGCGAAACATGTGGCCCACGAGAGAGCTGGAGAAGAGCCATGGGGCCCAAAGAGGATAGGTAAGGTAAAGTAATATGATTACATTTACCTTGTCAAGTTTCTCTTTTGTTTAACCTTTACCAACAATATATATATATATATATATATATATATATATATATATATATATATATATATATATACAACACGCACGCGCGCACACCACACGCGTGCGTGTGATGTGGTGCGTGCGTGCGTGCGTGCGTGCGTGCGTGCGTGCGTACGTAAGTGTATGCGTGCGCGCGTGTGCGCGTATGTGGAACGAACCTTTCCAGCTTTTGGCTTTTCTTTCTTTTTTTCCTTCTTATCATCGTCAGTTTCCTCCTCGCTTTCGCTTTCTTCCCCAGATTCGCTTTCGCTTTCTTCAGACTCGTCTGACTCAGTTTTCTTTTTCTATTATTGTAATATAGAAGCATAGTTACAGCTATAATATTCCTCTGGATTCTCTTAAATACTCGAAATCTGCCGTAGATTAGAAGCCTGCATAATGAGTTGGACAATATTTAAGTATGCATGACGCATGGGTATTTGCGTACGTAAGTCTTTGTATATCAACATATCAATGCATCATACCTTATGATATATACCATACGCTCATCAACCCTGAAAAAAACATTTATTATACTTATACAAGATGATACTTCAAATGTCTTGACATCATAGTACGAATAAAATCTGTTAAATCTGAATAATGTTAATTAAACTTATTAAACTTGTTAAACTTGTTGTCTGGAGCCATTCTCTGTTAGATAAAGATAAAATAGAAACGTTAGACCGAAATGGCTTGAGAAATTCCTGGAATGTATTAATGCATGATAAATCTTACCACTGCAGTTTTCTTTTCCTTTGTTTTTGAGTCTTCGTCCTCGCTTTCTTCACTCTCTTCTTCAGATTCGCTTTCTGCTTTCTGAAATGGAGTAGCGAGTATTACTGTTACACGAAAGGAATAATGACGTAATTTTCCAGATATATTTTAGACGAATCTAAAGGTTTTTGGATAGATATACCTTTAACCAAGATTTCCACTTAAAGCTCTATACGACACGTGGACAAGGACTTCAAGGTTTACCGAGAATTATGTGTAACCATTATTGTTAGACACATTCACGCTGCTTGCAATAACACAATCAGCAGAACATTTGTTCCATTCGTGTATCGTCCTCTAGGAGAATGAGTACTTCCGCATATCAATCTACACTGTTCTTTTACTAATGCTACATTGTGTCCGCTAGTTCTACTACTCACTTTAAATTTGAAAAAGAAAATATTTCTCTCAATATTGTCATAACGCCTCTTAATCTCCTGGTCTTTAATATTGTCAAACCGCACTCATCCAGGCGTTGTTCATAACTAAGGTCTCTCAGTTCTGGAATCAGTTATTCTTCTTTTTATTCTCTCTAGTTTACCACTTGTATGCAATATTACAAATGAGACATTTTTTTCTTTATACGTAATACTTCTACTAATTTGCCCGATAATTTGATTACCATTTGAAGCCGCAATTCCACATTGCTCTGAAACTTTCATGTCAACACTAATTGTAACTCCTATGTCCTTTTCCAACCTTGTTACAACCGTAGTGTTTATTTTGGAGCATATACGTTGGATGCATTCTAAACATTGTGATAGTCGTTTTTTTACGTTGATTATTTAATTCATACCTTCTTTATCGTTTTCTCCTTCTTTTTCTTTTCCTTCTTGTCTTTCTTTTCATCTTCGCTCTTTTCTTCGCTTTCTTCGCTGCTTTCTTCTTCACTGCTCTCCGCGCTACTTTCTTCTTCTCCACTTTCTTCGTCCGAATCCTTTGCCTTCTTCTGGCAATATAATCAATCAATCAACCAGTCAACCAATCAATCAATCAATCTATTATTTAGGTCCAACAAAAAACAGTACGAATTCCATTATTATAAAATACAACACCATTTGACATGAAAATGCAGTTACAGGTAAACATTAGAGTGTTGAAAGGGGGTGAACGGAAATGTGATTCTTATCTGTGGTTCACCCCCGACCAGAACAGTTATCATACAGATACAATGTTGTTGCTGCTCTCCTCTTTATCCCTGAAGTCCGGAGTGAGGCTGGCACCGATACTGGTCGTCGAGTTATGCTTTCCTTCCTTCCTTTTCGTTAGTGATCCAGTTTCACTGCCGTCGCCACCGCCCGTCTCCACTCCCCCATTCCCCGCTCTCGTTCTCCACTCCCCTCCCATTCCCGTCAAGTCTCTCACAAAAATATAAATTACAAATCCATAAAAAAAATTCACACTGCCTACAGTATAATTTGTGTTGATGAGTATATCGATTTTGCATAATGCATAAAAATAAGATCTAAGTTGTAGTTTCTTTTAAAATCCATGTATGCACGTGCATCTAGCGATATTTTATGTAAACATGGACCGTTGTGTAAAGTGGGTGCTTATATCCTCTAGACATTTTGTCCCACTAAATAAACGAACTGCTCGTTTCTGCAGTACTGCAATACACTGGATGCTTGTAGGCAGGTGTAGCACAGGTGTTCCTTCATATGTCAGTATAATACAAATAGCAATACAATATTACAGTCCATCATGATTAACAACTTGCTTTGACCGATGCAACTTTCAGCAATGTTGGTCTAACCGTATTAACTTGATGTTTCCTGTTTAAATCGCCATCAATAAAAACTTGGTGACATGTGCTCGTTCGTTATTTATGTAATAACCAACGCATGTCCAATGTAGTAGAGAATTGAAGCAGGCAAAATGATGACGTGTATTACAAAGTGGACTGCTTATCACGCTGCCACTTTGGGAAGAACATTAACAGGAATGTAAGCAGGTTATGTTTGTTGTGTTGTTTAATCCATACCTTCTTTATCGTTTTCTCCTTCGTTTTCTTTTCCTTCTTGTCTTTCTTTTCATCTTCGCTCTTTTCTTCGCTTTCTTCGCTGCTTTCTTCTTCACTGCTCTCCTCGCTACTTTCTTCTTCTCCACTTTCTTCGTCCGAAACCTTCGCCTTCTTCTGGCAACATAATGACCGTATAATATGCATAAATATCCCAATCAGTCATTGTTTGTTTCAATAAATACTGCCAAAAGTTCATATCGTTACTCACAGTAAGTGTTTATCTTTTTAGTGAAAGTCGTTTTACTTTTAATGTTGAATATATTTAATCCTTACCTTTGTTTTTGTTTTTTCCTTCTTTTTCTTTTCCTTCTTGTCTTTCTTTTCATCTTCGCTCTTTTCTTCACTTTCTTCGCTGCTTTCTTCTTCACTGCTCTCCTCGCTGCTTTCTTCTTCTCCACTTTCGTCGTCCGATTCTTTCGCCTTCTTCTGGCAACGTAACGTACAAACGTAACGTACAAACGTTCATATAGTATCTACTATTAAAATACTTTTTCTGAAACAGTTAACTAATTAGTTATTGACACAATACATTGTTTTATTCTTAAATTCATGTGTTTATAATCATGGTCATAATCCTCTACTAATTATTATGGATGCTATCACTTTAACAACGTGTTCGTCGTTTCTCACTTTATATTACATAGAGTGTCGTGTTTTTGCAATACCGACATTACCTTTTCCTTCTTCGTCTTCGATTTCTTCGCCTTTGTCTTGTCCTCTACTTTTTCGTCTTCGCTCGATTCCTCTTCGTCACTCTCACTTTTCTCCTCATCGCTGCCTTCTTCGTCGCTGGATGCCTTCTTTGTCTTCTTCTTGTCTTTCTTCGTCTTTGCTTTCTTGGCCTTCTAGAAGTTGGTGGTTGTTAGGCATACCTCGGGACAGAGGGGGCAGTTGGATAGGCTTAAGCGTACCTCGGGACAGAGGGGGGCAGTTGGATAGGCTTAAGCGTACTTCGGGACACAGGGGACAGTTGGATAGGCTTAAGCGTGCCTCCGGACAGAGGGGGGCAGTTGGATAGGCTTAAGCGTACCTCCGGACAGAGGGGGACAGTTGGATATGCTTAAGCGTACTTCGGAACAGAGCGGGACAGTTGGATAGGCTTAAGCGTACTTCGGAACAGAGGGGGACAGTTGGATAGGCTTAAGCGTACCTTGGGACAGGGGAAGCTGCTACTTTTCAAGAACAAGTAAAACCGTGGCGGGCCTATCAGTAGCAAATCCATATACACGTGCATCATCTTTCGTACGATACCGTATTCATTT